>JAVTVY010009754.1:0-46668 GCA_036873755.1 Hanleya hanleyi
CTGCGCGAGTACGGAAGCACGCTCCCACGCTCCGTGTATTGAAGACGGCCCCACCCGAGTTGGTCCGAACCATTGTACGCGATGCGGACCCTGACCTTATACGCTGTCTGTGCGAAATCGGGTACAACCTGTTAAAAGGCAACGTACCACTGACTCCGGCTCAGAAGACCAAGTTGGCCAAGCATAAGACAGGTCTCCGAACCCTAGTCCACAAGCGGGTCCCTCAAACACAAAGAAAAAGGTGTTACAGAAAGGCGGCTTTCTCGGGGCCATCTTAGCACCGTTGGCCGCTTCCGTGTTGGGTCCAGTATTGGGTGGACTCTTCAGCCGACAATGAACCACACGAAAAAAATGGTCCTCGTCGAACCACGGTTCCTGCAAAACCTCCAATCACCCTACCCTGTCCCACCTACGGTGAAGACCATAAACAGCCTCGATGGAGAGAAGCAACAGATCTTACAGAGACCGGGGTTAAGCGACAGTGAGAAAGTACAACGGTACAATGAGACGCTTCAACGGTACATGACGTTCATGGACCAATACAAAACCCTGTCTACCCCAGCAACAGCACCACCACCACCACCACCACCACCACCACCACGTGACAGACCGCTGACCTCAGCACCGTTCCAACAGCCGGGTGAGGTGGCCCCCACAGCCCCACAGTGGGTGGAAGACGAAGTGCTGAAGAGTGTACCTGCCTCGTTCAAGAAACAAGCTGGCCTGGTATTACAACGGATGAAACAGAATCCTAACATGACTTGGAATGATAAAGGCGAACTCCTGGTACAGAATCAGGTGGTCCCCGGCATCCACATGACGGATTTAGTGAATGATCTGATGCGTCAACGCAGATCTACCGATCCTCGAGGATTGGAGGTCTTCGCTCAAGGCTTGAAAGACATGCATGTACCACAGGAATTGGTGGGGAACCCCCACCGCTGGGCCTTTATGCAGCAAACCCAGCAATCGCCGAGTCGTGCACCACGACTCTCACCACAACCTTCTTGGGAAGCCGACTGGGAACCGGAGTCACCCCCCAAAACTCCACCACCATCACAACGGGCACCTTCTTTTCAGACCTTTAAAAAACCACCCTCGATCAAGACACCCCACATCTCCAGAGCCGTGACACGTAGCAAGTCAGCGCGACGAACACGACGCCGGACACAACCGCCCAAGGCCTGGAAGACCTATTAAAACCAACAGCAGCAGCAGGACAGCTCAGTCGCCATGTTTTACCTGACCCTACCCAGTAACAGTTCGCTGTATGTGTTTCCTGACAACACCGTGGCCAAGTACGTCACCCAGTTACCACAACCGTTACATTTACCTGGCCGCTGGGAATGTGCCCTCGTGGATATCCAATACCCTTACTCGTGGTACAACGTGCGAGCCAATGAAGTGTGGTACGAGGTCACCTACGAAGGCAAAAACACCCGACTCACCCTGCCCGAAGGCCAATACGATACCCCCAAACAGTTCATGGGTGGGCTGTCAAGACTGATGCATGATAAGGCGCTACGGGGGTGACGGATAGTGCAACACGCCTGATAGCCTTGCGCTTCAAGAAAAACGTGTTCTTCGATGTCAACGTACACAACGACAAGGCACAGCTTACCGTCACCGATACCGTGAATGTGAAACTCGGTCCTACACTACAGCAAATGCTGGGTTTCGATCTACAGACGTTCGCTGGTCCCTCCCAACACCATGGCGAGATGCCGATGGATATGAAGTCGGGTATGTACGGACTCTACGTCTACTCGGATGTGGTGGACAACCACATCGTGGGCGATATCAACACACCTCTGTTACGGGTGGTCCCCATTAAAAAGACGTATGGCGATCAAGTCACCCACAGTTTCAACCATATCATGTACCTGCCCGTACGACATACCGACATCAACACGATCACGGTGGATATAAGAGATGACACGGGACGAGCGGTGGCATTCGAACGAGGAAAAGTGGTGCTGACACTTCAATTTCGACAAGCACGTGCTCCCCACTTTGCATAATGAAAGTACCTTACGAGTGCGATGCACGCAGCTATGCCGACTATTATGCCCAACAGGCCGGGGGTGGCTTTCAGGTCTTTAGCGGTGCACGCATGCAACGAGGACATGGACTGGGGAACATACTCGGCAGCATTGTGAAAACGTTCCTGCCCTTGGTGACGCGTGGGGTGAAAGCAATCGGCAAATAAGCGGTACGCAGTGGACTGCAAGTGGCCGGTGATGTCTTGGGGGGTACGGCACCCCGACAAGCCTTGAAACGACGGGCCAAAGAAGCGGGAGGCGTCTTGGTGGCCAAAGCACAACGCACCGTAGGGAATAAAAGAGCTGCCCCACCGAGACCACGCACCAGTCGACGACCGACCCAGCGACGACGCACATCAAAGAAGACCCGGGATATCTTTTCTTAAAACATGGCCTTAATCCACGCCGAGTCCTGCCCCTCCACCAACAGTGAATTTGATTTGTGGACCGTGCCGCCCACACAAACCAGTGTCGAACAAGGATTATGGGTGGAGCATCTTCCGCTCTCCAGCATCAACGAAACCGGGCCCATCGAGTTCACCATCAGTAATGCGGATACGGCCTGTGTGGATTTAGCCCATACCTACTTGTATGTGAAAGCCAAGGTGGTCAATGGAGCTGGCACCAGAATCGCTGACCAAGCAACGGTGGGCCCGACGAATCTCTGGCTGCACTCGATGTTTCAGCAGGTGGATATTTTTCTCAGCGACAAACTCATCAGTGACTCCACCAACACGTACCCCTATCGAGCCTACATCGAGACACTGTTGTCGTATGGCCAAGAGGCTAAAAAATCTCAGCTGACAACCGCTTTATTCTACAGGGACACGGCCGAGCACATGGACACGGCGGACAATGGGGGATATAACAAACGGAAGGCTTTCACTGCGAACAGTGCCTCGGTGGATATGATGGGTCGACTGCATGCAGACATGTTCATGCAAGACCGGTACCTCTTCAACAAGATCCCCATCAAAATCCGACTGATACGGGCGCCTCCCACCTTCGCCTTGATGGCCACTAACGTAGAGGGGCATGTAGCGGACTATAAGATTGTCATTCAAGACGCAGTCCTGTATGTCCGAAAAGTGAAACCGAATCCAGCCGTTCAATTGGGACACATGAAAGCCTTGGAAACAAAACCAGCCCAGTACCCTATCCGACGTGTGGAAACCAAAGTGTTCTCTGTGCCTGCTGGAAATATGGGCGCCAACAAAGAAAACCTGTTCCTGGGGGAACTACCCAAGCGATTGATCCTGGCCTGTGTGGAAAATACCAGTTTCAGCGGAGCCTACCCAGAGAATCCGTTTGACTTTCAACATTTCGGCATCAATTTTGTGGCCCTGCATGTGGATGGACAAAGGTGCCAGCCACGGCCTTAACACCGAACTTTGGGCGGAGGAATTTCATTCGAGCCTATCAGAGCCTGTTTACAGCCACCGGTCAAATAAACCAGGACGAAGGGAATATGATCAGTCAGGAGGACTACGCGAACGGATACACGTTGTTCTGTTTCGATCTGACCCCCACCTTAGAGAACGACCATCAGCTGGCCCTGGCCAAGCAAGGCAACTTACGGTTGGAAATCCATTTTGCACGAGCCCTGGCGACCACCGTCAATGTGATCTGCTACGCCGAGTTTGACAACATCATTCAAGTGGACAAGGCGCGCAACGTCCTGTGTGACTTCTCCACCTAACATGAATACAGACCAGATAACCACCGTGCTGGAGAATGACCCAGAGACACGTAGGGTCTTTCAAGGGGTGTTCGCCCGAGATGTGTTTCCATTAGACCGTATGTATCCGGCTGCTTACGTTCTCAACACGGACCCGATGGATCGACCCGGTGAACACTGGGTGGCCGTGTACTTGACAGAACAGCGGGGGGAATACTTTGACCCGTACGGTCTGCCACCCCTCCATCCCGATTTAACAGACTTCATGGATCAAGGCACAGAGACGTGGTGTTGGAATAGTCAAATGTTGCAAAGCCTGACCAGTGGCGTGTGCGGACAATATTGCTTGTTTTACCTGTACCATCGATGCCGGGGAAGACCCTTATCTACTATCGTACAGATGTTTGACGAGTACCCCCAGGCCGAGGACCGCGATGTACTCGTCTATGACTGGGCCGCCCATCATTCCAATGTACAAGCCCCGTTCTGGGCTTAAGTTAATGACAAGCCCCTTGTTCTGGGCTTCAATGTACAAGCCCCTTGTTCTGGGCTTCAGTTAATTACAAGTCCCTTGTTCTGGGCTTCAGTTAATTACAAGCCCCTTGTTCTGGGCTTGAGTTTTCACGTGGTTGTTCTCACGTTGTTGTTGTTCACTGAATAAAAAAAAAAAATGAGATCTCACCAAAAAAACCTGTCTTGTGTGTTTTATTCCTAATGCATCAATGCCCAATGTGGCGATTCAGTCAAACTGAAATCAGTGGTGTAGGATGGGGTCAAAATGTAACCCATCAAGTTTAGAAGGCAAGAGCACTATAGTAAAAAATAGAGAACCAATGAAATCAGCCTACAGACCAAGTACGTGTCTTTGGTCTAGGTTTGGAGCAGGCATTTCATTGAGGTACGTGTATACGGTGAGTGAAGAGACTCGTCCAACACGTATAGATTATGACTATAAGTTCTCTGAGCATAATGCATGAAAGTGGCTTTGAACACCGTATTAGCCAATCAGTGGCCTAGAATGGAGCCAAAGGTAACCCATCCATGTCCAGAAAAACATTACCCGGGTATACAAGAACCCAGATGTAGGCGCGGACGTCAGCGAAAGCACACCGTGAATACCCCAATTTGATTGGCTGATTGTTCGACCGCTGATTGTTTCTTTTTCTCGACCGCTGATTGGCTCTTTTTCTCGACCGCTGATTGGTCCAAATGGAACTGCCCATCTTTCCCAGGTTCATCTAGAATCCCCCCTGTTTTTTGTGCTCAAGCTCTGACTATAGCGATGCCGCAACATTGTCTCATTGGACATTGGACCGTCTGACCTGGAGGTGACCCTTTGACCTTTTTACCCGCGTCCGCGCGCGCGCGCACTGCCGGGGATGACGCGGGATGACGCGCGCGCTGCGGGGCGCTGGGGCGGGAAAACACCCCGGCGGTTGAACATTGGAACTCTTGTGGGTTTGGAGGATGAACATACGGACGTCTAAGGGAAAAAATTGGAACTCTTCTATGTTTGAAGGTAGTGTTTAGTGAAAACCCGGAAGTGACGTCCCAACCCACGTCACCTGCGTATATACTCCTGTAAAATAGAGCCGATTTTATTTCTTTGGAAGGGGCAAGGTCAATAGGACTTGCGCTTTTTATACTACTAAACTGTGAAGTAGATTACATCTTACATAGGCCTTAAGGCCGTGATATGCATATGAAGTATTCTGGGGCACGGTCAGTACTTTCCAATTTTCCCTTCGTCTACTACTCGCCGATTTATATTTTCAATGAATACAAGGTTGTCTTGAGAAATATATCTCAAAATATGATTAATTAATGATTTTCCATCATGACAAACGAAAAACCGGCTTCCAACAAATATGGCCGTGGGTATTCGAAGCTCGAAGTCAGAAAATTGCCAAACTTCAAAAATTCAGATCTCAGCAACCAGAACGTCTTATGGGCTCACAGTTATTCACAATATCGTAAAATATGTATGCTTGCTAACCAAGACAATATTCTTTATATATGTGTACTTCCTATTTCCCGCAGGAATTTATGGAATATCAATTCTTTCCGCAATAAACTTACAATTTACTGGCAATGGTAACGAAATTCTCCGTGTCAATTTGAGGTGGATATGAAAACGCACTGACTCACACGTGCACTGGCAACAATTCGCTACAGTGTAATGAAATGTGTTCATTTTTTAGGCGCCCGTGGTTTATTAATATGCACACACATATGTTTTTCTTATAGTTCATTGGCTGAACCGCGAGGCCGGGGAAAAAATATCAAACTAATTTCGCCTCGCGAGCAGCGTGTGCGGTGAACGCAAGCCAAACAGCTCAGCAGTTTTACCGGACAGGCCAATGAATGGCATGTTATTTTGACTCGATTCATACGCTCGACTCTTCAAAATGGACTTGAAGAAGACGTTATGCGGGAACTGAAATCAATTTCTTGAAACTTTTGCTCACCGTGTGCGCTGAAACAACAACAGAGCTGACAGGCAATTGAGGCCGTTAGCTAAGCTGATATCTCTCGTGTGCGCCGGATTTTATACCGAAGGAAATATCTGTGAATTTCGAAAAAATGCGTGACAAGCCAAGAAACAGAAAACCGCTGGGATGTGGACACCAAACCAGGGAGCCTGTATGTGCGTTCATTTCATTCACGTAGTATACTGAACACCGGATTTACCGAAGGAAATATCTATGAATTTCGAAAAAATATATATGGAAATGAGATTGGAGGTAATACGCATATTTTTTTAGCATACGAATGCATGGTGATGAAGGCTTCATGGTGTGTTATACCCACCTAGGAAAAAAACAGCCCCAGATATGCATCAAACACCCGGGAGTATGGGATATAGGTATACATCTGGACTAAACTCTTTTATCAGGTAAGCTAGAATTATACTTGCGTTGAAACCCATGCAGACAACCTATTCAAATTTCAATGCATTGGCAACATAGCGTCGCACGAAATATACGCACCCCTGTTGACCAGGATTTTTTTATACTCCCACAACAACAGACAATTTGAAGACAATTTTCTAGCGGGGTGTTTTCTTGAACATAATTGCTGTAATATACTCTTCTTTTTGTGGACGCTAAATATAGGGGAGAAAATGGCAACATTGTGACCAAACCATAACAGTTGACAGCTGTAAAAATAGATACCGTGGCATAAATTAGTTGTGTGTCCCAACTAATCTATTGAGAACGTTTTGTTTGATTTTTTGAGAAATATATATTGTTGTGTTCTGAAACTTATGTCACTGGTAAAATGCAATTATTATAGTATTCATTCAAAATATTAGCAAACAACATTCTGTAGAACTATCTGTTTGAAACATTTTCTGTTTTGGGTGTCATTCTCTGGGTTGAATATTGGCGTCAGCCATTGTTGATTTGGACCAGTTCAATACTCGTAGGTTTGATAGGCATTCTTTTCCATTCATGGAATTTTTACAGTTCCACAGTGTCACAAAACAACAATAATGCCATGATGTCACAATAAGACGTTACAAAGACAATTAATCAATACTGACCACAGTAGCAACGTCATAGCGTTGACCCTGACGTCACAATAGAAAATGACAACCTCCCACTCCTATGCACATATGGGAACAGTCCCCCTCAGCCTTGGCGACGTCAAAATTTAACCCAGAGAATGACACCCAAAACAGAAAATGTTTCAAACAGATGGTTCTACTGAGTGCTGTTCGGTAATATTTTGACTGAATACTATAATATTTGCATTGTACTAGTGACGTAAGTTTCAGAACACAACAATATATATTTTTCCAAAAATCGGACAAAACGTTCTCAATAGATTAGTTGGGACACACAATAGAGAGAGCATTTCAGTACACCTCAAAAAAATGAAACCTGGACGGGGATCCTTCATCTCGAGGGGACGCAAGTTCGATTCTTGCTTTCATTATGTGAGTATGTGTTGGACATGTGATCTTTAAATTTTATTATCATCAATACACCTAAACGGTATAGTTCAACCCCACCCCAGCCCATTAGATGTCCCTTCACCTCACCTTCAATTCTCACTCGACCCCATTGGTCCATTAGGGGCTCTCCTAGCTCCAAAAAGGCTATTTTCATACCCTTTTGGCCGCCGCGCATGCGCAGAATCACCCTAATTCAACCTCACACCCAGCCCATCAAATGCCCCTTCACCTCACCTTCAATTTGATACCTCACTCGACCCCATTGGTCCATTAGGGGCGCTCCTAGCTCCAAAAAGGCTATTTTCACACCCTTTGGCCGCCGCGCATGCGCAGAATGCCGATAGTTCAACCCCACATCCAGCCCATTAGATGCTCCTTCACCTCACCTTCAATTTGATACTTCACTCGACCCCACTGGACCAGTAGTCAATCCCCTAGATCCAACACGGCTATTTTCATACCCTTTGGCCGCCGCGCATGCGCAGAATCACCCTAATTCAACCCCACACCCAGTCCATCAGATGCCCCTTCATGAATGCTTCACATTGATACCTCACTCGACCCCACTGGACCAGTAGTCAATCTCCTAGCTCCAAAAAGGCTATTTTCATACCCTTCGGCCACCGCGCATGCGCACAATGCCGATAGTTCAATCCCACACCCAGCCCATTAGATGCCCCCTCACCTAAGCTTCACTTTGATACCTCACTCGACCCCATCGGACCAGTAGTCAATCCCCTAGCTCCAAAAAGGCTATTTTCATACCCTTCGGCCACCGCGCATGCGCACAATGCCGATATTTCAATCCCACACCCAGCCCATTAGATGCCCCCTCACCTAAGCTTCACTTTGATACCTCACTCGACCCCATCGGACCATTTTATCTAGGGACTACTTTTTCTCCGCGGAAGCTTTTTCCCGAGACCGAATCACCGCCAGACATGACTGCATCACCGCGGATGAATACATTCTTGCACTCACTCACACCATCCATACCTCCCACCACACGACACAAAAACTGGCCGCCATCTTGTACCCACCTCCCACCACACGACACAAAAACGGGCCGCCATCTTGTACCCACCTCCCACCACATCACGACACAAAAACTGGCCGCCATCTTGTACCCACACCACACACGACACAAAAACTGGCCGCCATCTTGTACCCACCTCCCACCACATCACGACACAAAAACTGGCCGCCATCTTGTACCCACCTCCCACCACATCACGACACAAAAACTGGCCGCCATCTTGTACCCACCTCCCACCACACGACACAAAAACTGACCGCCATCTTGTACCCACCTCCCACCACACGACACAAAAACTGGCCGCCATCTTGTACCCACCTCCCACCACATCAATCTTGTACCCACACATACACAGACCACGCCTCCCACCCCCCACCAGCCAATCACAAACACGCTTACATACCACCAATTGTGACGTCATAGTTACATCCGGGGGAAAATTGCGTCAATTTGCGCGCTACCTACTACTGCGGAATAATCCAGATGGATACTAATAGCAACACTATAGCGGTACTGAAATAACGAAACAAATACCTTGCTTGGTAGTATTCAGAGGGGAAAATATTGTAAAGCATTTTTTGAATGCCATTACTCATAAAGTTGAAAGGATAGAAAGAATAAGAAAGTATCATCCACCCCTGATGTTGAAAGAAGAAGGACACTATTAATTTTATCTCACCCACTCATTGCGCTATTTGTAAGCAACCACTAGGGGAGGAATACCTGTTCGGGATCTTGACCATTTAGGTTTTATTCAACAATATAGAGGTAGTAACTGTGGGTGCGCTGCAAGATAATGCCGGATAATGCAAGCTACCGAAAATGTTCCACAATTTTCTTTAAACGGTATCACAATCCATCGAAAAGTGTATACCTTTCAGCCTTTGACGCTTACGTTTCATTGATTCCTTACAATTCATGGGGGCATCTTTACAAAAACTTGTGGATACACTAGCGAAGGAGGGCGAAAATAAATTCCAAGTACTACTTTGATACTTTTCTCCGATAAAGCTCATCTCTTATGCGAAAAGTGATTTACCCATACGAATACGTTGGGCGACGGAGTTTGGATTAAAATGTCTCAACCCTCAAATAGCTATATCTTTACGCCTACGAGACATGTTTTCATGAAAAAATGAGGGAAAACAGGCAATATTATGTTACATCTCACATGTTACCCATCTGAAACTGAAACGTCAGATATGTAACCTCTTCTTACAGTGTACTTGAGAGAGGATACCAAACCATGGCATTCCCTGCAAAGAGATTAACTTTCCAACTTGGAACAATGAACATTTTTCATTGACAATGAGCGCTCCATATAAAAATGACATAATCAGATTTGAAGATATTTGAAATCCAGAGATGTAATGGTCTTGACTTTATTATGGGAATAATTGATTGATTGATTGTCGTTCAGTTGATTGTAACAAAAATAACAACGCGGCCCTTGTGTTAAGGACATCGCGGAACAAATCAAAATCTGGAGAAAATTGAAGGCAAGCTGTGGCAATTTTTGGATACAGTGTACCAATTATATAACCAGGTTTTACATTATATCCCTGCCCTTAATGCCATGCATTGGCCACACCTGCAAACATCGCAAATGGCTTTGTTTCCACCGACCTTTCCACTCTCTAATTTTGAATGGAATGAATTTCATCTTCATTCGTCAATAAACTGCATACCCACTTGTAAAGCCGTCATCAAACCTCCAACAAGAAATATGTCATTTTCACGTTTGGGTTAGACTACGAAGTAGCCGGGAACGAAATGGACTTTGGCGGTTTTTCTCGTTTAGAGTTTTGATTAGGGCTTTAAAAATGGTCTTGGGTAATTTACAACGACGAATACGGATGAACTCCATTTACAGAAAGCGAAGTGGTGAGAACAAAGCCTCTTCCGAGGTATGCAGGTTTATGGCTAATGCATAGAGTTAAGAGCACGAACCTCCATGTAAAAACCAAAAAAACACTTTATGAACACTTTATGAACACTTTATGTTATGCCCTTGCTTGATCTTGATCGATTCTCTCTTTCAAGTAACTGGTTGCATGATGTATAATTTGACGATATGAGTTTACTCAAACTTAAGTAACGATAGGTGTTCACTCGAGTAACGATATTAGTTCACTCAAGTAACGACACAAGTTCACTCAAGTAACGACACGAGTTCACTGGAAGATTTCTCACTCTTATGTTCTCACAGGTATTTTCGTCGATAGTGGGGTAAATCAGACAAAGATCACAGACGCTGTTACAGAAATTATAAATATTGTCCAGACGAGTGGAAGCCAGGTTGTTTGGCGATCTTTGAATTCCCGTAGTAGAATCCACACAACAGAATCAGATGAGTAATTAATTCGAAACCGTAATGTGTATATGTATATATTTACCCAGTAATTACTCTCGGAATGAATCCAATCCCGATATTTGATAATCATCGATGTAATCGAGTACCGAAAACCCGTAGAACCTCTCCGAAGACTACCCCAACAGGTAAAAACATCCCAGAGCAGAATGCATCTTAATGTACACAAGTGGACTTCTCCGTTCACACCTCAAATTAGCCTTAATATATCAAAACCACCCCTACCGCCATAATAGTATCTGGCCACCGCCATATTCAGGTTCGGGGAATCTCGCTCTCTAAAATGGAGGTAAAAAGGGTCGTTTTCGCTCAATAAATCAGTTCACATAATGAATTCAACAAAATCCCCTCTAGGCGCATACAGACATATCTATTCGTATTAAATGGAAGTAAAAAAGTAAATTGTCATCTATCTAATTTTGCATAATAATAGCCCAAACATCCTTCCTTCATCTGGTATATTGTTAAATTGTTAAATATACAAGCGTCTAGTCCGTCATTCATAATTCAGCCGTCGTCCATTAAAGAATATCCGCGTCCATAATCCAAAGACCTATTCCATATCCATATAACAGTATTAGCACCAAATTGAAAAAGACAATCATAGTATACATAAACATAGGCTAGTTTCCTGCAAGAGAGAAGCGGTCAACAGTTTTCAATGATGTCATCTCCAAAAATATAAAATCCGTATCGCTGATCAGTATTCTTAATCCATAATAATCGTTGTAAAGTCGTTATCTAGAGAATGATGTATCTCAGTCACGCTTTGATTCCGAACGTTCATATGAGCACCACTAGGATCTTGAAGTACATGGGTTCATAGGCCTCTAACCCCGGGTTAAGCGGAATTAGACACAAGTTACGAAACGTAGTGCCATAGATCTTGCACGCTACGTTCGTATTTTGCTATCACCATGCGATATGTATCGCCAATGTATCGCCAAATTTGAGAAACTTTGAGTGGAGGCGCTTGGTGGAATAACCCTGTTTTATAAGTTTCTGCAACAATGTTTTGTGACGTTGATTAAAATCGTCACAATTAACACAGGATCTAGCAAATGCTACTAGGCGAGATAAATATACGCCATATGCAGGTCACACTGGAATATTGCTGTCCAGAAAGGGATAGTTTACGATGTCGAAATTGTAATCATCTCTTTTGTCATAAAGTCGACGAGAGAGAATGCCCGCTTCATTTTTGTAGAGATATAGATCTAAATATGATGCGCCTGTAAGGATATCTGTAGTTTCCTTCAAATCCAGTGAAGGTGGATATATATCCATCTCTGCGTCATTTATATAGCGATTATCCACAGCGAGAAGATCGTCTATATAGCGTTTGGTGAATGAGAAGGAACGGACTAAGAATGGATCGGTTTTTGAAAGCGCCTGCATATAGTCATATTCATAAGAGAACAGTTACAGGTCAGCCAACAAGAGTGCACAATTAGTACACATTGGAATACCTATATGCTTCTGATATATTGTGTTACCAAATTTCACATAGATATTTTTAATATCATAGCAACTCTATCAACTAAGAAACATCCCATGAATGATATCTCTTGTATGTAGTAGAACTAAAGAATGCTTTATGGCTTCCGACATTAATATATTTACGATCAGTTTTCTTGAACACAGATACTATTAATGAACTTAGACGGTCATTGAGGTCTTGATGAGGGATTGTAGTATACAGAGTCGAGAAATCCCATGTGGATACATGTCTGTACGGTATGTGACCTTTAGCATCAAGTTCTTCCGTAAGACATTTTGAGTTTTTCAATATCCACATACATTCAACGCCAGAGTTTTTAGAAATAGTGGCGCAATACCTTTCCCAAAATGCTTTTACCTCGTCAAGGGCTCTCGTCAGAAGGGTTGAAAGAAGCTTGATGGTGCAGCTTCTAGAACCAGCTATGAATCTAGATTTGTATGGTGATTTATGCATTTTGGGAGTCCAGTATACTTTTGGTATGTCGTTATGGTTGGTTGGAAGGCAAATACGTCTTTCCCTGAGAAACGTTTTGTGATTGTTAAACAAATCTTCCAGAGTAAGTGAAGTTTGGGAGTAAGTAAACGTATTTGATGATGATATGTCTACACTCAATTCTATAACCAGCACCTGGTAATAGTAATATTTACATATGAATATTATATTATTTGGAGCTTTGTCTGCTGGGACTATGACGAATTTAGTCTGGAGATTTGCTAGAGCTTCTAGTGAATTGAGTTTTCTCAGTACTTGTTTTGGTTGGGGAAGAGTACTTCTGTCAATATGGCGGATTGTTTCAACGACCTTGCTTTTGTTGAGGTCCAGCCAATCAGCGAGTACTGTAGGTTCAACTTTTTCTCGCTTAGATCAATCAATAACGTACTGTTCCAATCTTCTGGTCAGCCTTCAGATTTATTCTTCTCGGCTCTCTATATTTAGGTCCTTTCATCAGGAGTAATTTTAGGTCCTTATTACTCACCACATCAAGATCACCAGTCACAACATGTTTGCATGGTGTATAGATAAAGTTCGACGTTTCACAATCACAACTATAGCCTCCTGACGTGTATAAGTTCCAGTCAAATTCCTTGACAGCATTAAAGTAATTGAATATTTTGATGGCTATAGATTTAATATACTTATATGAAATGCAAGGAGGTTCTTTGAACATAAAATAGTTAGGTACAGCGTTGCGTACCTCTGGATCATTCAAGATTATAGGTAATTTAATAATGTCCAGTCCTTTATCTATGTAGTTGAGTTTCAAGAAAAGCCGATCTTGAGATGTTCGATTATGTTCACTGGACGATACAACCGAAAATACGCTATATCTTGACATACTTTACTGATTGTTGGTGGTATTATATTTCCTGAAGACGCAGCTTGTTGTATATCTCTGGCTATTTGATCTAAAGCTCTCAGAACTGTACGTAAGCTATGTATACTATCGGGTGTGTTAGTTAAACGCACTAAGCAATTTAAAGTGATATGATCGTGAATCATCGAACTATTAAACTTTCGCCAACCATGGCTGCGATGTCTCCGTTGATGGGGTTTAATTACCTGGATAATGTTGGATATATTTGAACGGCGGTTTGTAGCATTGCCGACCCCTCTGACATTATCATTTAAACCATACGGAAACACCGACCCAAGTTCCATCATCCAGAATAATTCCCGCTCTCGGATTTTTCTCTCAAATCCAAAGGGGGAATCCTTGATAGATGGATAGACGACGTCTATGATCTGAATACTAAAGTTATCCCAGCCATGGTCGGGTCCAGAAAAATGCTTACCTATGAGCAATTGTTTTTTTCTAACGGATTTTCTATGACCGTTCACCCTAAGATGGAGTCTTTGGGTGATCTTGCCAACATACCGTAGACCACACTTCTTAAAGGAAACTAAATAAATACCGTTTGTAGTAGAACAATTAATATCAGCATACGAGTTAACAGAATATGAGTTACCAGTTAGCGCGGAACTAAATGAAGCTGAAGTATTAAAGAGTGGGCATGTGAGACATCCACGATGTCCACACTTAGCAATCTTGAAATTATTACATGTAGAAATCGGTGCTAAACAATCATCAAGCGTAATATTACCAGGTTTGATGTCGTGATCTTGCTTTGCTGTCAGAAATATGTCTGTCATTTGGATTGAAAAAGGTCTTAATGCATTTCGAACTGTTAGAGACTCGGCCGAGGAACCTGCACTGAGGTTCCTCGGATCTGTCTTACAATTATTTTCTTTTGTTACTTTAATTATGAGTGCAGGGATGTGCAGGGGCTCGGCCTCGGGGACAACTTGTCCACCAGCAGAATCCAGGCATACACGGAATAAAAATACAAGCGTCTAATCCGTCATTCATAATTCAGCCGTCGTCCATTAAAGAATATCCGCGTCCATAATCCAAAGACCTATTCCATATCCGTATAACAGTATTAGCACCAAATTCAAAAGACAATCATACTATACATAAACATAGGCTAGTTTTTTATGCGTTTTTTGACGACTGTTTGGTGGATTCACAGCTTTATTTTTTTTTATTCCAGTATGCAACAGTATCAACGATGGTACACATGGCTTAATCACAGTGTTGCGATGTGGGCTTCAGTCCTCCGTCTCTGCCCTAACCGATTCCATTCATCTGCCTCATCTGACCATCGACTTGGAGCCATGCAGAAATCTTCCTCTCGTCTCTCAGACCCTACACGTCAACCCAGACTATCGGGTTAAATCAGAGCTGTTGAGAGACCTCATAGTATTAACGGGATGGAAGCGGATTGGACTGATAGTTGATGGGAGCATAGGTAAGATGAAATACGGTAGATAGACAGATATAGTTGATCGCAATCGTCCACATATGTTGCCGCTTTCCCCATCCGAAAACCGAAGGGCAGATCCTTTGGTGGGCAAAGCTAATAACAAAAGAAACCATGAGGCCAGAGAAAAGGACTAGTATTTTGATTCCGGTCGACGCGCTAGTCGAAATAATCCAAGTGCGTTAAACCATTCTTCGGTATATCTGCCTTGACCGAGATCTCCTCAGACCAACATTTCCCTTGACCAAGATCTCCCTTGGCAAAAAATCTCCCTTGACCAAGATCTGCACCTTGAACAAGATTTCCCATGACCAGGATCTCCCTAGACCAATATTTCCATAGACCAATATCTCCGCTGACCAAGATCTCCCTTGACCAAGATCTCCCTTGAGCAAGATTTCCCAAGACCAATATTTCCATAGGCCAAGATCTCCGCTGACCAAAATCTCCCTAGACCAAGATCTGCAATGACCAAGATGTTCCTTGACCAAGATCTCCCTTGATCAATATTTCTCTGGACCAAGAATTCCCTTGATAATATTTCTCTTGGACTAAGATCTCCGTTGAGAGAGAGATTGGGAGAGAGAGAGAGAGGTCAATAAAATGACCACCAGCTCATTTCGAGGCTCTATGACCAGGAATAAAAATTGGTTTGACCAAAGTTAGTGATACTGGCCTTGATATATTCAGCTGAGATCTCCACACGCTGATGCCTACAAATTGCGAGATTAGTTAGGTGTAGATCGTCGAAACTCCTGTTAAGTTTGTGAAGTCAAACATTAATCTCCTTAGTTCTGCACAAAGTGTTGTTTCGTACAGAATAATACCTAAGCTTTATATTGAAAACGATCAGATTCTAAATTGACGTAAAACAGCATCGAAATTGGACTTTCCTTTTTTGCTTTTTTCTTGTATATACTTTTTAGCATGGATTTTTAACACCATGAACCAAAATGATATTGCTGATATTAGATTCGTTTTGGTTCAAGTGCTACGTCTAAACGATAATAGAAAAACGCAACAGAAGCTTTTTTGAAATCGAGGGATAACTATCAAATATGTATTTACAATATTAAAATCATATACAAATAAAGTTAGGTCAATACAGCAAATAAATGACAAATATAGTCTTTCTGTTCAATGCTATACCGGGGCACCCAGGTCCAGATACGAAAGTCCTCCCTCGGAAACAGTTGTCCCCCTATCAGCAGAAACCAGGGTCCTGGTATCGTTGGTGTCCGGGTCACTGAAATCTAGACAGGAATGTCCCTTCTCATATATAGGGCCCGGACCATGGCATCTGGCGGACTATGGGCGCTTCCACAGCTATGGAAGTCCTCAGAGTCCGGCATTCCACAGAGTCCGGTTGACCTATATATGAAACTAATGGGAGTTATTAATTTTAGTTTTGTATAAACAAATTTCAGTTTGGGTGAGAGGGGGGGATTCTTTCACTCCTTTCTCTACACCCAGGTGCGAACGTTTTCCCCGGGGTGAAAAAATTTTGACGTGGGCGCAAACGTTATCACCCTGGTGGAAACCTGTTTTAACACAGGTGAAATCCTGTTTTCACCCAGGTGAAAATCTTCTCACCCCGGTGAAAACGTTTCCACCCAGGTGAAAACCTTTCCACCCAAAAGAAGCATACCTAGAACTAACAAGCGCTGGATGAGCGTAAAGACCTCCATCGAGGCAACAGGGTCCGTAGGAGAATACATCAGTGAATAACATAGGGCCGGATGCCAAGCTCAGTTTTGCATTTGTTGGGCGTTAACTTCACCAATGGTATTTAACCTGGGGTTGAGGGTTCCCCAATAGCATGTCCAGCTACATGTGTAGGGACTAGGAAGTCACATTCCCCGCAAATAATTTTTGTCTGATTTCACGTGCTTGAAATATTGGGCTATGGAATAGAGTATATTGATGGAAAACCTGGAATACTGCTTGAGACATTAGGCTCCTTCCCACCCCCACCTCCCCCTGAGGGGACGCCCCCACCCAAATCAACACGTTAGCGACAGAAATGAGACCCTGTGTGCCTAGTTTTACCAACTTGTTTGTGATTTTGTGCTATATGCCCTACACATCAACACTTCATATTGTGTATGTGTACAGTATAGCATCCTCATTGAGAGAATGCTCTACAAAACACACCTGATTTTATCGACACTCCGTTCTGATCTGTCTCAGCTTCATGTGATGATTCAACGCGCTCGGAATAATTTTGCATACTGGTGTTACAGGTCACCTTCACCATAATGTATCAATTACCATGAACATGTATCACATTCATATTGAATGATGATGGCTGATGAGAATATTGCCCATATGGAACGAATGGCTGGATTCCGCGAATAAAAAGTTAATGTTAATCATAAGCAACATACAATTAATAATACTATCAAATAATTATGTTTATTCCTTGTCGACATCAATATAATACAGACAATATTATGACTGAATCGTGATAACATATATTCAAGGGTATATATGCCTACACTAAACTGAAGGAGACCCATGATGCATATTGTATTATGTTGTAAAACTTCACTTGCTAATCTCGATTATGTTGCTTATTGTGAAAATAAATGAAGTTATGAAAATAAATTTAGTATGATTGCTCATTGCCCTCAAATTAAAAATATCGTCAGCAGCTAAAGTTAAGCCAATCATAACAATATATAACACCATGGTATTGTTGTAATATCACCCAGGTATTGATCTTTGATGAAGAATGTAATAATGTAACCTGTTCTTTGTGTTATTCTGTATGCAGTTCATTCTGTATGTATTTTATACATGCACATATACCAGAAGTGGAATTGAAATTTGAATAAAATAGTCAAAATATGTTCGGTTTTTACCTCTACTCAGGAAATGAAGTCTTTGTTTCTAGAAGCTAAATCATTTTAGATACTCAAGTCCTTACCTGGTCAAGGGAGATAATTTTGTAAAAAAAACAAGTATAGATCCACACTGGTGCAGAGCAGAAAGTTTTATGACCGTTGATGATATTTGTGGAGCATGCTGCATGACTTCAACTTCCATGAATGTGATATTATCCACACAATCCCATTCTACATGATATTTTTGCCATAGCACAGATAAAATAGGTCTCTTCATTTATCTGTTGTAGATCCAGGAGCTATTGTGAGCTGCAGGTTTTGTAAATGTTAGATCCAATTATTCTGAGTGAAGGAATGAAGTCTGGCATGGTTGTTTTAAGTTAGAACTTGGCATCCTTGGAATTGTCTGACCGATTGACACATGTATCACCCCGCATGTGGTCATTACATGCGTAATGTTTATTTCGTGAGGAATCAGCTGATATCCAATATCATGCGAGATGTATATATGGGGTGGCGCTGGAGGCCATATTGGGTCTAAGAATATCTATAGAGACCCCGCTCCCCCACATTTTTCTCTCCCCCCAACCCACCAAGGACTGTTGCCTGTGCTCGGCACATATCAAAACGTCCTTCCTGCTCGCTTCACGCCATCTTTCTTTCCTTTCCGCGCACGAGGATTACTCAAAATGCAAACCGCGCACGTGTTCGGAAAAAAATTCGTCCATTGGCAAACAACATGTCGCCTGTTAGGAGGGTCATCGATTCTGTTGTGTACGACTTGAGTTTGAATTATTCACTCAAAACGGAACAAAGGAATAGTTTGAAGTACGTGTGCAGGGGTTTATAGAAGTCATTTTCACAGCTATCCGCAGCAAAATATTGAGTTTTTTAAATGTGAAAATTGAATTTATTTAAATGTTAGCGACCCTATGCTATTTCTGCTTAAATACCTACACAGGTGTTTGGTAAGCTATTTAGCTGGGGATTGTTTTTAATGATCCATACATTAATTTTAAGTTTAGTTTTAAAATTGTTTTGCTTTTATTATTATAGATTATGAAAATCAACTTTTTAAATGAATACATAAGAAAAAATTATATGTAGAATATATAGAGTCAATCTTTCTAATAAGAGTATTTCCTTCTGTTTTGGGATATTAACAGAACACTACAATCGGTGACTGAAACGCGCACCTATTAGCATGATGCAAGCCTCCTAATGTAACTTGTCAGCTGTTACACTGATGAAGTCATGAGGTTTGACCAATTTCTTAAAGAAAGTTCGTCTGACAATTTAATGATATATTAAGTGACATTGGGAAAATGTCTAGCAAAACATTTTCTTTTCTACCCAAACGCATTATCACGAATAAACTACGTAATAACTTTGAAAAAACAAGCATTTGTTGTTGTTGTTGTTCTTGTTGTTGTTGTTGTTGTTACGAAAATAAGCCCGAGAAATCACTAAATCGGGCGACCATATAAGTGTGTTATGACGTAGCTGATTACAAGCTAACTAGACGACTTTTCTAAGTTCTTGCCCTCGATTGTTAATCATTTGATCGGAACTTCGTTGGGAAAATATAACCGCTATAAAATTGTACATACCGTATATACACTGTGGAAAGTGAAAGCTTTCCAACACATGCAACACATGAGGGGGGACTACTCTGTCGCTCTTGCTAACGTACAGTATACGTTGGCCATATGCAAGCCGTATGCAAATAAGCTGAACCTTTCCATGGTTACACAGCAGGACTACTACTCCACAGAGTGAAGAACAACACTGTTCAAGGTGGCTCGAAGTTAAAGCGACGACTTGGTTTGGGGTTCCTACTTGAAAACGTACCCCTGAGTTCACCCGAATGTTACTGAAAATCCCGTTCTAAAACACCACCGGTCGGCTTTTCTCGTCCAAGTTCGACTGAAATGTGTTGTTGTTATACAGACGTCCGTCTCCAAACAGGGGAGAAAACTCAATTCGTAATCGGTTTTTAAAGCAAATTCGAATTGAATTTTGTCAAAATATTGAACGTTTTCCTTCAAAAACAATGAAAATTGAATAAACACAGCTGAAAATTGAGTTTTTTATTCAATTTGGCCGTTCGGCCCCCTATAGACTACGTGTATGAATCCCTGGTGTGTGCTAAAGAATTGACGGGCCTCCTAACATCCGACATGTTGTTTGCCAGTGGACGAGTTTCTTTCCGAACACGTGCTCGGTTTGCATTTTAGGTAATCCTCGTGCGCACAAAGGGAAGTGGAACCCGACTACAGAGGCAAGGCCCATTGAAAAGCATTGCAATGGAGAACCCCATTATTTCAATTGTGTCCAAACAGGAAGTCAAAATTTCGTCGGGAACCATGACAATCCCTATTGGAAATCCTATGAGTCGTGGGTTCCCCATATGACAATTATTTGGCGGGAGATTTCAGGTTGCTCTCCTAGACCGCCGTCTGATCGACGGAGGTAAAGAAATAATACAAAACTGGAAAAATAGCAGGTCATATATGGGCCGCCGTACATCTTCAATATGTCGTAGAAAACCGTATACAAGTACTAGGAATATGATTTTGTGAATGTTGCGAAATCAGACAGAAACACGAGATATTGAGATATCTAATGCAAATGTATATCACGTTTCTGACATCAGTAAATAATGAGGAAGTTGTCATGTCGGATATCCCTATTACTGTTATAATTAATGTTACTCTAAAAGGACCACGCTTGTCCGTTGGTACTACTTACGACTTCTCGCATAGTCAGGGCGAAATTGGAATATTTTATGATATGCAAATATAATGCTCATGGTCTTTTCATATTCGGTCCGTATCTTCCGAATGCGGGATATCCTGAACGATCTCTTCGGACATTTCAAGCTGACTCGCCGTTCTTGAAGTAGGATCGGGTCATTTGTTTGCATAGGGGCGTACCCCTAAAATTAGTTTTAATTTGTTTTCACATTAACCGTAAAGGGGCGCATCTGCTATCATTAAAAAAAGAATCGAATAAATAAAACATAACATCAATGCAAAATAAAAATTGCCACGACATCTACATGCATCTGATTACTGCATTCATATATGGCACATCGGCGAAATTAATGGATTATATTGAGTACACTGAAAAAAAAATTCTTAAAATTTAAGGAATATTCCCCGACTATTACACCGGCGGAATATTCCTTAAAATCCAATAAGGAATATTCCGTAGCAGGTTATGGAAATTCCTTCACAAGGTAAGGAATATTCCTTAGTAATGTTGAGGAATATTCCGCTGGTGTAACAGTCGGGGAATATTCCTTAAATTTTTACGGAATTTTTTTTTTCTGTGTACCTGACCAGATGTGTATAAAAGCTGAGCACCTGTCCACAATCAGACCCATGTCATCCTTAGATCCCGCCGATAGTCTGCGATATTTGGTCAACAATATCAACAAGTACGAATTCAGCAAGAGAAACGTTCCAAACGTCGAGCTGCTCAAGGGAATTTTCTGGTAGCAGCATGCCAACAAAATTCCGTTGTTTTGATCATTGAAAGTGAATATGTTTATTATGAGGTCTCTATTGTTCTAGAACTATCTACAGTGACCAATTTTATACTGCAATACCATGACACTCCCCCTCTTAAAAAGAAGAAAGTTCAAACTTGGAACTTTATTGACAATTCAAAACATTACTACAAAACAAAATCTATATTACAACAGCAAAAATGTTGACAAACATATGTACATTATATGCGCGACAAACAATCAGCGATCAAATTGTCCTTATCTTAATATGTTTGATTTCAATATTGTATTCTTGCAACACCAAACTCATCTTACCTATGAAAACAAGTGGATTGTGATCACTGAGTACAGTAATTGGCAACGACGAAGAAGTAACATAAACATCAAAATGTTCTAAAGCCAATATCATTGCCAAACTATCTTTCTCAATGGTAGAATAATTTCTCTGATGTTTGTCAAATTTACGTGAAAAATAACATATTGGGTGATCTACACCATCTATACCTTCTTGTAACAAAACGGCACCAGCAGCAACATCACTAACATCTACAGCCAGTTTAAAAGGCGAATCAAAATCTGATTCTGAAAGAACTGGTGCGCTCTTGAGTATGGCCTTCAGGTTTTCAAAAGCTAATTCACATTCATCGGTCCAAACAAAAGTTACCCTCTTTCTTAAGAGTCGAGTTAAAGGTTCAGTAATATCTGAAAAATTTGGACTAAATTTTCTGTAGTAACCAGCCATACCAAAGAAACGCATCAGTTTTCTCTTACATGTTGGTCTTGGAAATAGCGGGATAATAATAATAATAATAATAATAATAATACACTTTATTTAAGAAAACCTCGATAGTTCCGATAGGCCAAAGGCCTCTTTTCATCGGCGTCGAGGGCAGCTACAATAGAAACAATATTATATACAACATGAAATAACGGTCATATTAGAACTGGAGATTGAAATAATAATAATAATAATAATAATAATAATAATAATAATAATAATAATAATAAAAAATAAATTAAATTAAATTAAAAAAAAAAAATACAGAAAAACAAGGACTAGGCTGGGTTTTCTAAACTGATCAAAGATAAACATGAATAACAGTCATATTAGAATTGACGATTAAAAAAAAAAAATAATAATAATAAAAAAATATTATTAATAATAAAAAATAAAATAAAAAATAAAATAAAATAAAAATACTAAAACAAAAATACTAAAGAATAAAAAAATTAAATTAAATTAAACAACAGAAAAACAAGGACTAGGCTGGGTTTTCTAGTAAAAATTGGTTTAAGAAATGCTTACAACAGGCTGTTTTAAAACTGATCAAAGATAAACAACCTCTAACATAAATTGGAAGTTCGTTAAAAAGTTTTGGTCCATTTATCTTGAAAGATTTCTTAAAAAGTTCAGTTCGTGCAAAAGGCACTTTTAAAAGTAGGCCCTGATTTGGCGATCTAAGATTTCTAATGGGGTTATAAACGTCTAACGCATTGGATATATAACTAGGAGCGAGGCCGTTGATCCCTTTAAAAACAAGTATAACTGTGTTCAATTTAAAACGATAAGAAATCGGAAACCAGTTCATTTTTTGGTAAAGGTCCTCCGATCGTACAGACGAATCACAGTCAATGATAAGCCTCATCGCTCGTTTTTGTAGGCTTTCAAGTCTGTCAATGTCATGTGTGGAGCCATTGCCCCAGACGGATAAACAATAGTCAATGTGAGGCAGGATAAAAAGATTATAGAATTGTTTTCTGGCATGAAAAGGTAAAAAACGTCGTATTCGAGCTAGGAGAAACAGTTTACTTTTGACTTTCTTTATAACATTGTTTATATGGTTCGACGAGTTCAGATTATCTTGGATGGTAACTCCTAGGATTTTCTGTGCTTTTACAGTCTCAATAACAACATTGTCCGCAGAAATTTTAAAAGAAGAGGAGGGTAGGTGGTGGCGCTTCTGGTTAGTGGTAATCAGCATGGATTTAGTTTTGTCCACATTTACCGCCATTTTGTTGTTGTGGCACCAGAACGTTAAGCTGGAGACGTCTTGGTTCAGTTTTGTTTCTACTTCGCAAGTTGTATTGCCAAATGAATGTAACGTAGTGTCGTCAGCATACGACTCAGTTTGGCATTTAAGGGGTAGAGGTAGGTCGTTGATATACACGAGAAAGAGCAATGGTCCCAGTATTGATCCTTGGGGGACTCCCGTGTCAGAAAGAACAGGTTTCGACAAGTGACCGTTAACACACACGCGTTGTTGACGTCCAAAAAGGTAGGAAAGCACTGACCTTAGCATCTACAGGCTTTACCTGACCCTGACCTACAACATGACCCAAGAATGTCACACGTGCATGCTCAAATTCACTTTTTCCAAGGTTGACTGTCAGCTTGGCGTCACTCAGCCGATTGAACAGTGCGCCAATTCTCTGTAGATGATCTTCCATTGTATCGCTGTAGACAATGACGTCATCAATGTAAGTCTCACATCCTTCCAACCCGGAAATAACACGGTTGATGAGACGCTGGAACGTGGCTGGAGAATGTTTTATCCCAAATGGCATAACTTTGTACTGGAAGAGACCCTCCGGAGTGAAGAATGCTGATATCTGTCAGTGGAACTTGCCAAAATCCTTTCAGAAGATCAAACTTTGACACGAACTTGGCACTTCCGACTTTATCAATGCAATCGTCAATGTGTGGAATAGGGAATGTGTCTGTTTTGGTCAATGTGTTCACCTTTCTGTAGTCCGTACACATCCTGTAACTGCCATCTGGCTTTGGAACGAGGATACAAGGTGAACTCCAGTTGCTATTACTTGGCTCAATGAAGTCATTGTCCAATAAATACTGAATCTCTTTTTTCAGGTAGTTTTGTTTAATGGGATCAAACGATATGGGTGCTGCTTTACTGGATTAGAATCTCCGACATCGATCGACGTCATGTGAAATTGTATCAGTCCAAGTAGGAAAGTCGGGAATCAAATGTTCATATTGACTGAGCAGAGTTCGAAGTTCTTCCTGACGCGCTGGCTCGAGATGACACAGCTTGGAATCCAAATTAAGTAGAATGTCGGAGTTCTGTAATTTCGCCGCTGTCATGGGCTCTTCACAACTTTCATTAGTATCAGGATCAGAACTAACTACACTTACAGGATGGACAGTACTGTTAGTGCTATCTCTGTCGATGTATAACTTTAACATATTTACATGACATAACTGTTTGTTTTTACGCCTGTCAGGAGTCTGAATTGCAAAATTAAGGTCACTAAGTTTCTTTTCAAGGACCATAATATCTAGCCTTGAGTGGATACCAGGAATAGGCAGAAAAGCCAGTACATTCTCACCAGGTTTGAAACTTCGTTTAAGAACATGCTTATCATAGGCTATTTTCATACCTTTTTGTGCTGACTTTAAATTTGACATGGCCAAATCACGTGCCTTGGTCAACCTGGTGCGAAAGTCCGACACATATTGTAAGAGATTACATGAGTCAAGATCACTGCCTAGGAACTTTTCCTTTAGCAGTTTAAGTTGCCCTTTAACTGTATGACCAAAGACTAATTCAAATGGACTGAAGCTTAAAGATTCTTGAACAGACTCTCTGACAGCAAACAATAACAAATGTATGCCTTCATCCCAGTCTTTCTCAGTGTCAAAATCGTGTTCTTTAATGTTTGGTGGAATCTTTCTAATGCGCCTTGGCTTTCTGGGTGGTACGCAGATGATTTGTACTGCTTTATTCCCAATTCATGCATGACTTGTTGAAAGATTCCTGACATGAAATTAGATCCCTGATCAGATTGAACAGACTGGGGTAGGCCGACAAGTGTGGAAAACTTAATTAAGGCCTTAACAATAGTTTTTGCCTTAATATTCCGAAAAGGAATGGCCTCAGGGAACCTGGTTGAAGCACACATGATTGCTAACATGTATTGATTGCCTGACCTTGTTTTTGGTAATGGACCAACACAATCTATAATCACCCTAGCAAAGGCTTCCCAAAATGCAGGGATTGGTTGTAGAGGGGCCCTTGGTATGATTTGGTTAGGTGTTCCTACCATTTGGCATGACCTACAAAATTCCGTAACATCTTTCTTTAAATTTGGCCAATAGAAATTTAGAATTTTGTATTATGTTTTGTTAACACCTAAATGGCCTGAAAGAGATGTTTCATGGGCTAGTCTGAGGATATCTGAACGATATGACTTTGGTACCACAATCTGATACTTAACTGCCCACGCATCATAAGGTGATACATCTGGCGGTCGCCATTTGCGCATAAGAACACCATTCTTGCAAAAGTAACACACAGGCTCTTGAGTTACATCACACTCAACTACTACCCTGTCAAACAACTTGGAAATGTCCTTGTCAGTATGCTGTTCATTAATCAACTGTGATTTTGAAATTTTGTCATTAGAACATTCCAATTTGCTATCAAAATGTGGCTTATCAGCTTCATCATTTACACACGCAAAGGTGTCGGCCAAACAAACGTCATCGATGAGGTCATCTTTAAGAGCCTTTTCAGACTCCTCAGCCAATTTACTCATGGCTCTAGTAACTGCACAAGCAGGATACAAACTTTGAATTTCGTCTTCAACTGGATCATGGATTTGATCCAAACAAGGCTTGTCCAGTGCTTGATGGTATAACCCTTTTTGACCAGTGTTTGTGTGCATGGATATGCACAGAATACATGGACATGCGCAGAGTACATGTATTCTGTGCTTGGTGGCGTACCCTATGCCCCACGCGCTATAGGGTACAGGTTGCACCACAGGATCGTGCGCCTGCATACGACGACACACACATACACACAGACGCATTCACACACATGCATACACACACACGCACACACACACACAAAGGCACGCATACACACACACAGACACACACACACATACACGCACACACACACACACGCATAAACACACACGCACATGCACGCACACACACACGACGGGCGTTGACGTGCGTCACTGCATTTCGAAGAATTAGTGACAATTCAGAGCTTCTGAGTTATTTCACCACAGCGTTGAAGCATTAAGAATGGCGTTGGTGGGCGTTGCTACAAGATGACACCTCACACGACGCATTCGTACCGCGGATGGTCCATCTCTACACCAAATAACATCCTTCACTGCCCCAAAAGGCCCACTTTCGCTACTACTCGTACTGATGACGTCACCAATGACGTCACAGATGCTGTGGATATCCCTCAAATCGGGGTCTACACCCCAAGAGCTACAACATGACACCTCCCATGACGCATTCGCACCGCGGATGGTCCATCTCTACACCAAATAACATCCTTCACTGTCCCAAAAGGTTCACTTTCGCTACTACTCCTACTGATGACGTCACCAATGACGTCACAGATGCTGTGGACAGCCCTCAAATCGGGGTTTGCACCCCGACAACTACAAAATGACACCTCCCACGACGCATTCGGACTGAGAATGGCCCCTACTCTACCCAAAATACCTTCCTGCACTGCCCCAAAATGCTCACTTTCGCTACTACTCGTACTGATGACGTCACCGATGGCGTCACAGATGACGCGAACATCCCTCAAATCGGGGTCTACACCCCGAGAGCTACAAAATGACACCTCCCACGACACAATCGGACCAGGGATGGTCCATCTCTACACCAAATACCTTCCTGTACTGCCCCAAAATGCACACTTTGGCTACTACTCCTACTGATGACGTCATCGATGACGTCACAGATGACGGGAACACCCCTCAAATCAGAATGTACACCCCGAGAACTACAAAATGACACCTCCCAGGACGCATTCGGACCAAGGATGGTCCATCTCGACCCCAAATACCTTCCTTCACTGCCCCAAAATGGTCACTTTACTTACTACAACCAACTGCGCATGCGCAGATTGACGCGACTTGCACTTAAAAACACACCATTCTAAATCTACCCCACGCAAGCTTCACTTTGACACCTTCCACGACCCATTCGGACCCATAGCGGTGCATCTCTACCCCAAACACACACCCACATACCCCCCAAAATGCCTATACTATGGGCCAGACTGCGCATGCGCAGACTATTGAACACGGACGAACCATTAGTCCAGTCGGATGCTCCTCCACGAGAGCTTCAAAATAAAACCTCATACGACACCATAGGACCATTAGGAACTCACCTAGACCCCAAAACGTCCACCCCGTATGGGACTATACTCCCATAGCCATGCAGTATAGGCCTATGGGCCTACACAGGCCTCGGTGACTTTTTCCAAACATTTCACCGTTTCGCTCCGAGACCCTTCCCATCGTGTTCTAAATGACGAGACGTGAAAAACAAATCCAAACAACCATACCGCAAATGTATAGAAGTAGGTTTCCCAGTGGGACAAACATCGGTCCTATACCCCGAGTATGGGACTATATGGGTCTATATGGGTCTCGGTGACTTTTTTCAAAAATTTCACCGTTTCGTGCCGGGACACTTCCTATCATGTTTGTCTTCACGAGACTAAGAAAACAAATCCAAACAACCATACCGCAAATGTCTAGAGGTGGGTTTCCCAGTGGGACAAACATTGGTCCTATACCCCCAGTATGGGACTATATGGGTCTATATGGGGCTATATGGTACTTTTTCCAAAATTTCACCGATTCGCTCCGGGACACTTCCTATCATGTTTGTCTTGACGAGACTAAGAAAACAAATCCAAACAACCATACCGCAAATGTATAGAAGTAGGTTTCCCAGCGGGACAAACATCGGTCCTATACCCCAGTATGGGACTATATGGGTGTATATGGGTCTCGGTGACTTTTTTCAAAAATTTCACCGATTCGCTCCGCGACACTTCCTATCATGTTTGTCTTGACGAGGCTAAGAAAACGAGACCCCACAACGCAAATGTCGAGAAGTAGGTTTCCCAGTGGGACAAACATTGGTCCTATACCCCTAGTATGGGACTATATGGGTCTATATGGGTCTCGGTGACTTTTTTCAAAAATTTCACCGATTCGCTCCTCGACACTTCCTATCGTGTTTGTCTTGACGAGACTAAGAAAACGATACCCCACAACGCAAATGTCGAGAAGTAGGTTTCCCAGGATGGTCCTATACCCCCCATATCCCATATAGGCATTTTCCCGTAATTTAGGATAAAGTCCGTGTTCCGTATTTTTTCAGGAAAATTTTTACATACACCCACCCTGGAACTAGGGGGAGATAACTCTATTGATAGACAAGCCCCGTTAAGCCCGGCGACCTATATACCCCCCATACCCCATATAGGAATTTTCCCGGATTTTTCGATGAAGTCCGTGTTCCGTTTTTTTTTTCAGGAAAATTTTTACATACACCCACCCATGACTGGATGCCCCTTCACATAGGCTTCACATTGATACCTCATACAACTCCATCGGCCCATTAGGGGCTCCCCTAGATACCAAAACGTCTATTTCCATACCCTTTTCCTACAATTCCCTGTCTGCGCATGCGCAGAATGGTGACAACGCCCGAGCCGCTAGAGCAGTCCGATGCCCCCTCACATAGGCTTCACATTGATACCTCATACGACTCCATCGGCCCATTAGGGGCTCCCCTAGATCCCAAAACGTCTATTTCCATACCCTTTGGCCACCGCGCATGCGCAGAATGCCGATAAGTCAACCCCACACCCAGCCCATCAGATAGCCCTTCACGAATGCTTCACTTTGATACCTCACTCGACCCCATTGGTCCATTAGTGGCTCCCAGCTCCAAAACGTCTATTTCCATACCCTTTGGCCACCGCGCATGCGCCAGAATGCCGATATTTCAACCCCACGCAGCCATCAGATCGCACTTACGGTCTTCCTTTTTGATGCCTCCACTCGACCCCATTGGACCATTAGTGGCTCCCCTAGCTCAAAACGTCTATTTTCTGCTTTCCTTTGGCCACCGCGCTTGCGCAGAATGCTGATATTTCAACCCCACACCCAGCCCATCAGATGCCCCTTCACGAATGCTTCACTTTGATACCTCATATGACCCCATTGGACCATTAGGGGCTCCCCTAGCTCCCAAAACGTCTATTTGCATACCCTTTGGCCACCGCGCATGCGCAGAATGGTGACAACGCCCGAGCCGCTAGTACAGTCCGATGCCCCTTCACGAATGCTTCACTTTGATACCTCATATGACCCCATCGGACCATTAGGGGCTCCACTAGCTCCCAAAACGTCTATTTTCATACCCTTTGGCCACCGCGTATGCGCAGAATGGTGACAACGCCCGAGCCGCTAGTGCAGTCCGATGCCCCTTCACGAATGCTTCACTTGGATACCTCATACGCCTCCATCGACCCACTAGGGGCTCCCCTAGCTCCAAAACGTCTATTTCCATACACTTTGGCCACCGCGCATGCGCAGAATGCCGATATTCCAACCCCACACCCAGCTCATCAGATGCCCCTTCACGAATCCTTTACATTGATACCTCATACGACACAATCGGACCATCCATACCTCATACAGACATTTTCCTGTATAGATTTAATATGCAAATGTTCGAATCAGGGAAGATAACCCGGCATTTGCCAAAAATCACAAAAGTGCATCAAGAGTTACCTCCCCATTGGAACTCTTCTGTGTTGGAGGTAGTTTTCCTCCTGGATATGTCCCATAATGCACCGGGTCAAAATACTCGCTTCTGCTTGGCTGAGGGCATTACTCCGCACAACCGGAAGTGATTACTCCGCAAATAGGAAGCAATTTCCACTTTTCCTACTACTACTGTCCCAATAAATATGCCCTAAGACTTACATTAATATGAGGGCACCACCGCCCCTCTTTCGTTTTATGTTGTAATTTTGTTTTGATTAGCATGTATATTGACAACTACGAGTTGTACAACTTAGCATGCATATTGAAAACTGCCGTGTGGATACTTCATATTCTGCACATGAACACCTACAATAAAAGTGCGACTGAGATACTAAGGCTACGTCCGAGAATCCACCGTATGTGTGGGTCTGAATGTCAGGTGCCGAGGAAAGTTTTCCTGTAGAGTCGTCATACGGTTGCTTTTTAGTCGCCAGTCGTCGTCCATCTTTCCCACCTCCCATATCCCTCGAATAGTAATGTCAATAAAAAATGAAATAATATTCTTCTCCAAAGATAAAAGTTAGCGAACGGCCTCGGTCATCTTCCAGACAGAACAGTAAGGGCCTGTGGAATAAATGAGCATAGGAAACGATCCCTTCTCTATAAATTCTGGCGACGCCTATGCCACTTATTTAGCGAAGTACGGTGCCAAGCGAGTAGGTGAAAGCGAACGACTGACTGAACATGATTTGACGTCGCTTTCAACTATATTTCAGTCATATCACGACGATGGGTCCTATCCCTTTTCAAACCCGGAAACCACACGGGTGGGGTCCTGTTTCTTTTTTACCCGGGAAACATACGGGTGCCTCAGTTAGTCGCCTCTTACGACAAGCTCTCTGAGGAGCGGAGGCTTATTCTTACCATGACCTGCTGTGTGCACAAGGACAGACCGGGAGGGTCAATGCTGGCTACTTATTGTAATAATTCCGTACTTTATCCTTCAGGTTTATCCTTCAACAAAAGAGCTGCGCCGATTTTTCAACAGATGAATTGAGTCAACCCCCCTCTTTAACATTGGGCGTGTTTTCAACCTATTGATAACTGGTGTAAACATGATCAATATGGATCAAATTATCTTACTATCCACAGAAAGGACGATTAACTTGACAACTGCAGCTCGAAAAAATATCCGGTTGTGGTTGTTTACAATATTTCCTAGGTTAAAGAGATAGGAGAGAGGCTGAGAGAGTGCTATCGGCGCAGCTCTATTACTAAGGGATTCAAATGGATTGTGTGTAATCTCGGGAGTGGGTGCGAATATATACTGACGACTGAGTTGACACAAGTAATCTATCATTTTGTCAACCTATGATGAAAAAATATGAGGAATTTATTTCCTGTCTATAATTGGACAAAGACTACGTCCGTACACTAACATCAAGTGAATCCATCGCAAATTTACAAATTCTTAAATTATCAATTCATAGACGTATAGCCAACCGAGTTGGGAAAGGCCACACTATTCATATAAAGGCTGATAGCACTGAACAGAAGAGAGCAGTGAATGTTCATAGAAATGCAATGTGTGTTAATAGGAAAGACTAGTTCCTAATGCAGAATATGTGCATTATCCAAATAAATATCCAATTTAACTTTACATTAAAGGTGTGGTGAAAAACGAATGCGGCGTACTGATAAAAAAAGTCATATGACTGCAAAGGCAAATATACTGACTGTAAATTTCTAAATACATCACAGAAACGAAAAGTGATCCATGCGATGATTTGTATCCTAACCGCGCATAAATAACTCCAACAGATTCATTCAGCATTCATATATAAAAGTAATTACCCTCCGATACACACAAATGTTACAATTATCCAATATGATCAAGTGAGCACATAAACCTGCTATACCGGATAAGATACAAGAATTTTTATTCAACGTCGGATAATTTCGGATTATAATGAAATAAATAACATTATCTATGAAGCTATTCTTCCGACGGACATTTAAAACAGACAGGGCTATTACATATAACTATTTAAATGTGAAACAGAAACAGGAGAGTAAAACATGATAAAACATTTAGACATATACGAGAATAAAACTGACTTCGAAGATAAAAACTAGACATATACATGTACCAGAATAAAATAACTTCAAAGATACGAATCACGTACATTTATCGCCAGGACGAGCAGCCGCAGCCTAAAACAATATTTGGTTTGTTATTAGCTGAAGACAGACAGGCTTTTTTGATACAAATTCCACAGTGACAGAGTGGATAAACGAGCCTAAACATGTTATGACCTGAAAACGTCGGACACAAAGCGAATTCTGTAATGGAAATATTTGGGAAGCGAAGATCCCTCTGACCAAAGTCATTAGTTTTAGCCGATTTCCTGGAACCTGGATAGACTCGTCACATGCGTCAACGTTTCGTCGAGTCGATTGCTTTCCAATCTCAAACTTCTCACAATTATCACAATTCTTATCACTTATCACAATTCTAAGATATTAAGAAAAATTAAAATAAACGGCAGCAGGCGAGTCCAAAGCAGAACACTTCACAACGTAGAGTAAAATACTAGGATTCATGGGTGTTGCTTTGAGAACATACATTCCCAATAATGGATTCCCTTCTTGTCAGCAACAGCGAGTAAACCGTCTGTTCGCAAACTCATCGCTGTGGGGTTTTCGAGCCCAGTGTTCGAAGACAATATAATTTGAAGGAAGTTGCCAAGTGGAGAAAACAGTAGAACTGTATATGTTTTATAGGATGCTACAAATATCCTGCCGTCGTCATCAAAACATACGCCATAGGGCTGATCTAACACTTCCTTCGGCAGATTACTATTTTCACGAAGCCAAAATTTTAACTTCCCAACAGAATGAAATACAGCGACGTCATTTTTGGACAGGTCACTAACAGCGATCTCGCCTCTGGGACCAACATCTACATAGTGAGGCCAATGAAGAACACCTTGGCCAAACTTAGCGATCGTATGTCCGTGAATGTCCATCTTCACCACACATCCACTATTGCTGTCAGTGACCAGATAACACAAGTCGTCATTCTCCCGCATACAAGCGATACTCGGATTAACGCTATTCATATGTGCATCAACCATTTTGTAATTCGTATCCAGTGTGTTTTCAATCACTACCAGTTGGACGTCACCGCTTTTGCTTCTCTGGGTAATCACATAGGACTCAGACGAACGTCCAACATCGTAAGCACTCTTTGTACCTTGTGGAGAAATGTCTATCCATTTCGTCTTTTCTCTCCTGTACACTTTTCCTCCAGAGCAGACGACCGTATCCCTGTCATAATAAGAAAGTCCCTCGACGTAGGTGCAGCATAAAACCGGAAGCGATATGGAGCTCAATTTATTCATCATCATTTGTAGGTCATGCACACCCGGGGTCGCCATGTTAGTTTTCCCGGCAACATTATCCGTCAATGGCAAACTGTAGCAATGTGGAATCACGCGCTTCTTTGAAACTAAGGTTGATGTTGTCGGCAAGATGCTTCTACTCTCCTCTCCGTTAGAGCCCTTGTCCACCGAAGTCATACTTGTCTTGGTCGATCTCCTTTTCGGGACCTTTGTTTCGCCCAGTACTACAAAAGCCCTGTCTCTTCCTTGTGCTGTACTCGTTTCGGTCCCTTTACCAGCGGTTGATATCTTTTCACCTTTCAGATCGTCTTGCAGGGATACAATGAGATGACTGGTTCGGAAGGCAGACACGCCATCTGTTGGTAGACGGATTCGCTCACGACAGTAAGCGCATGGAAAATGACCATTGGACAAGCAACCTTTGACGTAGCTGTCCAGACAGGTAAGGCAAAAAGTATGGGCACACGGCAAGATCTTGGGTGTGATGTAGTTCTCCAAACATATCGGGCAAGTCAAATATTGTGTTAGTACGTTCACATCGATCGAACTACTTGTAGAAGAGGTATCCCTCTGAGCCATATCTATCAAATAAAACATAAAGGAGCAAGTTTCAGGGTAGGCAGTTAAATTGTAAGATTTGTTTACTGAAAAAGAGACATGGACTTTCAGAATGGAATACCTTCTCCCCATAAAACAGAACACAAATGAAGAAAACCGTACATGCATACCCTTCCGAGCAGAGGGTCATGGCGGATACAGAATGGCGACCAACAGGGAGTAACAGTAAAGTGGCGCTCTAATCTTTTTTTTCTGCGAATTCTTTTCATTTTGATGCATGACCATACCCAAAATTATATTATTTTATATAATATAAATATTTGCTAACGTATTTTGCAGTTTTTGCTCAGACAAATCTCGCATTTTTTGGCCCCAATATATATTGTTTCAATTCAAAGTTTCAATCCCTTAGCCCTCTGGGTAAGACAAATATTCAGGATGGGGACTGGAGCGAAATACCACCCGCAAGGGCTGGATACTTCCCAATTGAGGCAAAAGCAAACTTGGATTGAATAGTTGGTGACTAAAATTAACTACATTATAAAGAGTATTTTGAAATGGGGTCAAAGCTTAGGGAATTTTATCAAAATTATTCTTTCATTGCGTAAACAGAATAAAACACCTAAAAATGTGCTAAGTGGACTTTAAAACTGTTAAAAGTAGTGAAAATTGAGGGATCATTCAATATAATGCTGTCGATGTACAGACGTAATAACAGTAATTATATTAAAGGCACAATGTTATCCGCTGTACTGTCAGAAAGTGCCATAGTAAACATAATATATATTAATGTTGCTTCATTTTCTAGCTGGCAGAAGTAATAATTTAATTCGAATAGTTCTGATTTTCGACCGATTTAAACAATAATGTGAGGATTACAGCAAAATTCGTCGATTAAGTCAAACAATAATTAATTTGGACAAAAATAGTATTCCATCATGTACATAACATGTACACGCATTTTGAACTAAGCTCACCAAGTTTACTAATATCATGAATATCAGGGTCCTCCAGTCAACATTGCGGAAGGAACGGGGGAGTGATACAGTCCACATCGATTGGATAAATAAGAGGTGGACGCCATAAAAGTATGTTCAGCACGTCTACAAAGTCTCACAAGCCTCCATCTTAAAATGTGTCCCTAGATGATTATTCAATTTGGGTGTGACAGATATACGGACATATGGACAGACACACGGATGTTAAACACTTATATATATATTTCCTAGGTGCGCAAAAATACAGCGTATGTCGATCCAACATTACGGATGCTGATTTCTTTCTGAAAAATTCCTGTCTGTGTAAACTTACTGTCTGTGTAGCCTTACCGTAAACTGGTCGATCTGGATGTCGGGTGAGTTCCAGCCTTGGTTTTTGCCTGCCACAGATAAAGCTGTTGAATTTGAGTCTAGTCTAGTATGTACTGGTTTATGTGTAGTAGTCTATCTGGTCTATAGATTAGCAAATGTTACAAAGGATGCATGCACCGCCAAATATAGTGGATAGTATCTAATCAGTTCTCGGTGGACCTTGTACTGTTTAATCTGATACTAAACGCTTGACCTGTCGAAGGGGAGATTAACAGCTATGAAGTAAGGGCTAACCCTGTCATATCCGGTTTGTTTTAGATTTACTTCGGCACTCCACCGTGTACAATGGGCACTGGTCATACAGAGTATGCGTGCAGCCACTTTGTATAGGTTGATCTAATCAGCACAAGGTAATCGCTCTAATAATTCACTCACACATACCCTTTTAATCGCCTCCACATTTTGACTGATGATAAGGAAATTATAGCACATCATTAGTTCACGACACCCCAGGCAATATTAACCTTATCTGGGCAGATTCATCCCTTCCGCAGTAAGCTTTTCTCTGGTGCTCCGAAAGAAAAGTCATTAGAGCGGTATCTTTCGTGCTTTCTAGCTTAACATCTTGGGGTCATATTGAACCTGTTTGTTCAACGCCACGAGCAGAGAATCATGGATCAATGACGGACATGAAATAGTTGCGTTCTCGCCATTTTTCTTCAACATTTTATTTTGCTTTTTTCCTCTCTGTAGAACTGTTCAACATGCAGTTTAGTGAAGAAAATCGAATAAATAACACATTTAAAAATGGACCGAAATTTCCTTTTGCACTTCCCTGTGGCACCATGGGTGCTGGAATCTTAGATTTTGCTACATTTTCTCGCAGAGTTAGAAAAGATATGGAGTTGAAAATATCGAGGAGGCGAAATTGCACCTCACCCACCTGCTTCACTCACCAACGATCACCGCCGCACCCCCCCCATTTTGTCAGCCTACGGTAAACCCCAACCCAATCCCACTCAACTAACGAGGATTAAGAGGCGTTTTTGAATATCGGTTATGTGTGTTTTAGTGAACACTCTCGCTTTGCGTATAGGTGAGATTGAATTTTACTCAGCTAAGGGGACTAATATTTGGTGAGTCTTTTTCCGAATGCATCTTCATAGACACATACTACTATTTCAGTATTCGGTTTGTTTTATATTGACAGAGGATTACTCTCCCTTTTCAATGATACAGGCAAGACATCATGATTCTCAGACAGATCATGAGCATCATGGAGAGCGGAAGGCGAAAACCCTACCAAATATTTCTGTAGTCTTGAAAATACAAATTTTGTTTCCAAAACAATTCCCAGGGTCATTAAAGAAAACGCAGAATTTGTAACAGAACAGAAACACATATTACGGGAAGCGAAGATTTTACCGTTTCCTTTACGAAAAAAAAAGTTTGACATCAATATTCTAGACAACCCAAATAACGATTTGAATAATGCATTCAGATAATAGTAAACTATCTAATGAAGAAGCTTACATTTTAGAGGGAGTAATCAGCGAAAGTAAAATGCTAGCAGTTCTGAACTAAAATGGAAAATAGCAATAACAAAAGCCTCGGATCGGATGGATTCACGGTATATCATTCAACGATACTGGGTGTTTCATCGTAAGGTCTATAAATGATGTGTATAGAAATGGAGAATTATCGATTGCACAGAAGCAAGGTATTATCACGTGCCTCCCAAAAGGTGATAAACGTAAAACATTTTGTTGGTAATTGGAGCCCTGTATCTCTACGGAATGTACTCTGTAAACTTGGACAGGATTCGCATAGCTAAAGGTTAAAATCAGTACTAAATCGCTTAATATAAGATAAACAATGAGGCTTTATGAGTGGTAGAAGCACTAGGTTGATTTAAGAGCTAATACATCAAACAGAAATTAATAATATACCAGGAATGCTGCTGCCTATTAATTTTAAAAAAAGCTTTTAACACAGTTTCATGATCATTTATTTGGAATGTGCTCCAATTTTTTTTATTTTAGTGAATCCATTAAAAGATGAATCACGGTCTTTTACAGTGGAATCCTTTCGAACTGTTTCGACTTATCAAGAGGCTGCAGGCAGAGAGATTCATTGTCTGACTATATAGTTTATTATGTGCCCAAATACTATCTAGACTTCAACGCAGGTATTACAGGGATCAAAATAGGGACCACAGAATACACAATCTCTCAATTCGCTGACGACACTCTTCAAGAAACTATGACTACTTTTACAAAGTTTGCCAGTAGGTCTGGGCTGAAGATAAACCCTTTCAAAACAAGAGCTAGTTGGATAGGCTGCACAAAAAATCAATGGTGAGACCTTCAATCATCGCTACAGATTTGACTGGAGTTAACGTGATTTCACCCCTTTGGGGACCAAATTCTCTGTCAATCTTGAAACAAAGATCCGATTAACGCTTACTGACGAAACTAGAAAAATTGAGACCGGGCTATGCCAGTTGTCAAAAAGAACCCTCACACCCCTGGGAAGGGTAACTATTCTGAAAACTTTAATTATACTATAACTGAACCACTTTTCCATTGCCCTCCCAAACCCACCAAAATATGTAATTGTGCAACCGAGTACTATTCTATATCAATTTATTTTGGCAATCGAATACAGAGTGAAACGAAATATATTGATACAGTCGCACGAAGAGTGAGGGTTGAAAATGTTGAGCATAACATATTTCATTACTGCACTTAAGTTAACTTGGATGAGACGTTTCATCCGCGAGAGCAGCCAGTATAAAATCTTGTTCAAAAATGCATCACAGATGTTAGAGATCTAGTTAATAATGGAGAAATGTATGCAAAAAAAGATAGCTGATCAATGCAAACATCTTTTTTGGTGCGACGTGATATACTGTTGGTTAATACATCTTTCCAAAAATAAACGGCAAAAAGCAAAAGGTATAGATGCGAAGAATATATGGAATAATGTTGACATAAGAATAAATGGGAAACCGGTATGCTACAAAATCCTGCAAAATGCCAGCATAAACTTCATTGGCGACTCAATAGACGAAATCGGTGCATTTCTGTTTTATGACAATCTTCTATTGCAATATAAAATCCCCATCAATTTTATCACTTACGCAAGTTCAATAAGAAGTTATATCAGAAGAGCGAATATCCAGTTAACCAGCTCTATGTATCAAAATATGAACCTTCCATATAACATAAAAGAAAAAAAAACGGAGTAAGGGGCTGTATCGTGGGTTCATCAGAAAAAAATGACACCCCGAAATGTACAACGCGATGGAACAACTTTTTCGGCGAAGATCTTTAATTGGAACAAACTGTTAATCTACCATTCATGTACTGCAATGCTACAAATCTGCAGTGGTTTCAATATGCGATCAACCGTAGAATCCTGGCAACGAACAAATTACTTTGGCCGATGTCGATTAAAAATGAAAACAAATGTACATTTTGCACAGACGAAGTGGAAACAATGGAGCACCTATTCGCCGAATATGAACATGTAGCCACATTTTGGGAGGAAATTACAAATTGGATAAATTCAAACAACGATATTCAAATAAATATAAAAAAGGCTTTGATCGGCGTCCTTCCACCGTCGAAATATAACATGCCATCAATCTAATACTGCTAATTTGCAGATTCTATATCTATGAACGTAAATATACTCGGAAGAAAATTTAATCTTATTGCATTACGACACGAAATAAAACTTCATTTCTTGACGGAAAAACTAATTGCGTCGAAAAACGACAGACAGAATAACCTTATGGAAGACTGAGAAAACTGGTTTAAACTATTCGACGATAGTTAGAATATAAATGAATAGGAAATTACGAGAAAACAGAAAAACACAAACAACAAAAGCATGTGATACCATGAGAATGTTTATAGTCCACCGCGTAGCAGTAATCTTTACCGTATTTATTTGGGTCTCGCATCTCTTGTCTCTCTGTCCTTCTGTTATTTTCTTTTTCCTTTTTTACCTCCGTCGATCAGACGGAGGTCTGGGAGCGCAACGTGAAATCTCCCGCCAAATAATTGTCATATGGGGAACCCACGACTCGTGTGATTTCCAATAGGGATTGCAATGGTTCCCGACGAAATTTTGAAAAGTTTCTGGACACAAATGAATGCTTACGTCACAAAAGGTGTGTATTCTTTGCAGCGCTTTCACCGGGTCTCTTTATTCGAGGGTACTAAATTCGCGCGTGTACTTACAGCTTCGCGCTGGTACAGATGGCCGGTATGCGAGGTAAGGATGCACTCCACACTAGGCCACGGTTTCGCACAAATTTTATAATAAGGAAGGACGCCCGATTTTGACAGCATGGTAATTCTTCTTACCTTTCTACTAACTGATATCTATAGTATCACCCTGCTGCACGTAACCATTTCTCCAAACGAAGATATAACAATTGCTTGTTGATCGCACCCACTCGCCACTACAGAGTTAATCGTGTCCGGAATTGAATATCTGGCTGGTCAAAATCCGCACTTTTTCGGGAAGTGAAAATGATGATTCCTTTATGGCGATAAAATTTTACAAAAAACGAGTAGGTCGACCCCCTGTTTTTTTCGCCATTTTAAATTGTTCTTTGGACGGGAAACACTTTAACATACATAAAAAGAAATCATTTCATACGTTTTCTCTGGGTTGCGGGTAGAATTTGACACATTTTCATATATTTTATGGAGTTTTCCAGAAAAGTTGAAGAAGGTTTAAGGAGGATTGTACGTATTTTCTATTCAATTTCAATAGCTCACAAGTCTTCTGAAATAATGGCACGGGTGTGCCCATTTAGAAAATATATACTTTTACAGGGATTTTGTTAAAGATTTTACATCAATTTGTGGCCGAAGATTCGAACCCATGCCTGTTTTTAGCCGCACATCATTTAGGTGTGGGAATGCACCCTAAAGACAAACCTGCGCTTTCATAAAAAATTAACTTTTCACGAAAGAAAAACTCGCATTCCAGATAGTATAATTGGAAACTTCCTCGAGAATCTCTGAATCGGCAAAAAGATAAAGGACGAGTGTCATTCACCAGGATGCGAGTCGGAAGTGAGAAGTCAAATTCAAAGTCAGAGGTCAAAAACGTAAAACTCCGAAGAACTCTCTCGGCTTTTTCTTTTCTTTTTTTTTTAGTTGGGGAGGGGGGGGGGGGGAGGGTTGGGGAGATAGCGACTGAAAAATATATCTTCCCATGCTTCAATCGTTATCTGTGAATCCGATCAACAACCTAGCCGGATAATCTGTCAAAAATTATCCGTCGTCTGGGTAAGGTTGAAGGGTCATCGGAAGCTCGAACTGTGATACAGGCAAAAACTGTTGTTGTTGTAGTCTGGAAAAATAACTCTGCCTCACGAGGCGCTCTCTCGGCTTTTTCTTTTCCTTTTGTTTGAAGATGGAGGGGGGAGATAGCGACTGGAAATATATATCTTCCCAAGATTCAAGATTCAAGATTCAACTTTATTGTACGAACACCCCAGTAGGGTAGAGTACATAACAGAATAATAAAATCAAATCAATACAGAACAGACACATTGATATATATACATACTGCATGATAAGACATCAAGGGCAGTTATGGCGGGTTCCGGTCTATACAGTTTAACTTGGATTTACCCTCATGTACCATTTGTATACTGTATTACATATAATGTTAGTTAAAGGTATATCTACCAACGACATGATAAAGATAAATTTATCTTTATCTGATAATTCATCAAAGCCAGGGTAAGTGGCCGTGACCTTGGTAAACAAGATATCTCTCTGTGCATCATGAATTGAGCAAGACAACACAAAGTGCATTTCGTCCTCTATTAAATTACACCGGTCACACAGACGTTGTTCAACCGGTATTGGTGGTTTAACCTACCGTCCGGTCTCGATTTTAAGCTTATGGTTACTTAGTCGGAGTTTTGTGAAATTTTTTCTAGATTCTGTATTTTTACACATTATTAGATATGGTTCAAATTTGATGTTTTCTCTGAACAACCGATATGTTCTCATCTTGTTATTTGACCCTGTATCTGCTATTGGATCCTGAAGAGAAGCTTTAAACCGACCCTGAAATAGTGTATCGAGGGACCTTTGTAATTCGTGGCACTGTGTGTTGTCAATATCAACATCAAGTTCATTGCCAAGAAAATCTTTAAGTTTATAGAGCCAACCGATTCTCTTAGCACATAATGCTTTTTGCTCTTGAAGAGCATGATAGGTCAATCTATCAGGGGAACCTTGGACATAAGTGTAAAATTTTACCGAACGAATTACGATATCATAGATTAAGGGGTATACACCCAATTCGCCCCGTACTCCCCAGCTGTGGGTAGATTTGTGAACTTGAAGAAGACGTTTGTAAAATCCTAGTTGTGTTTTCTCTACCAAAATCGTATCGGGGTTTTTAAACAGCAAAAGGTCTGCTCCCCAGACTTCAGACCCATAAAGTAGTATGGGCTTGATCAGAGATTCAAATAAATGGCAGCTAATATTTAATGGAACGTTTTTCCCAGAAATATTATTCAGCAGGGAATATGAGGCACGCATTCCCTTACTGCTCAAATGTTCAGCATTCAATCTAAAATGTCCAGTTCTGGAGAACACAACACCTAAGTACTGGTAACAATTACCTTGTGAAACTTCTACTAGCAGTAATACATATACAGAAGTTGCGGAGAGTTAATGAGAGACTTAAGCAGCTTGCAATATTACATACAAATGTTCTGCCCCGAATTATGCATTTGATCTGATCAACATTACAAAATAACTATCTGTACAGTGAAACTTGTCTAAGCCACACTCTTTGTAGTGTGGAAGACCGTTATTAATATTATAGTAAATAATGACCCATTTATCATGTCTATACTATTGACTATGATATTGGAATGATTCAATTACATAGACTAGACTGGTGTGGTTATACTTGTAAACTATAGATCATTACAGGTTTTACCCATAGAGGTGACAAATTGATCTAATGAGTATATAATCAATGAAACCATTAATGAATGATAAAAGTATTTCACCAGCTGGAATTAATCTAGGATATCACTGATTTCAATATTCAGTGACATACATGTACTTGAGGTAGTCCAATCATCTCATTCCCAAGTCACATAACTCAAACTGTTCAATCATATAGCTCAAGTTTTTCAATCGCCTAATTCAGGTCAGTCAATCGTTATATATATCACCTAATTCATGTTAATCAATCACACAATTCAGATCATCTCATCACACAACCCACGTTGTTCAATCACATAATTCAGGTCAGTCAATCATTTAATGTAGCACCTAACTCAGGTTATTCAATCACATAATTCAGGTCAGTGAATCATTTAATATAGCACCTAACTCAGGTTATTCAATCACATAATTCAGGTCAGTCAATCATTTAATATAGCACCTAACTCAGGTTATTCAATCGCATAATTCAGGTCAGTCAATCAATTAATATAGCGCCTAACTCAGGTTATTCAATCACATAATTCAGGACAGTCAATCATTTAATATAGCACCTGACTCAGGTTGTTGAATCACATAATTCAGGTCAGTCAATCACTGTCTATATATATAAGATAACTCTGGTTATTCATTTCACTCACATAATTCGGATCATCCAATGACAAAGCTTGGGTTGTTCAATCACATAATTCAGACCAGTCAATCATATATCACATAACCCCAGTTATATTCAATCACATAATGTGGATTATCCAATGTTCAATCTTGTAATTCAGATCCATCACCACACATAATTCAGGTTATTTGATCACTTGGACTATTTCAATGATTTATGTATGTCGTCTAATTTATCATAACCACCTAACTGATGGTGGATAGACACTGTATAATTTGGTGGACGATGGATCTGGTAACCACAGATTGAGAACTATTAATATCAGTCGGTTGTCTGTCCACTCTATTTGTGATAGAGTCTTGAGTCTTGCTGTGATTAGGAGAGTTTAGTTTATAAGCACTGTTCAATGAGGGCCACTCAAGTGATGAATCTGTAGCATGATTGGTTTCAGGACTCTGTCGCCTGTTGAAGTTATTATTGTAATTATACACAGTAGATCTTGGAGTGTACAAGCTCTGTGGTTGAGGGTATGTAGTTTGGGACTGTGGGTACATGGCTCGTGGTTGAGGGTATGGGGCCAGTGGTGGCGATCTATAGTTGTTGGGGCCTCCTTGCTGGGTACTGCCTTGGTTATACGTGGAGATGACAAGCGGTTTCTGAGTCTTCGGTGAGTTCTGGTTATAGCCACGATGCGAATTCACTGTCTGGTCTGGGTACTGAGTTTGAATAATAGCCCTAGCGAAAACAGATGCCCCCTTCTTATTAACATGTATCCAGTCCCTGTAGAGGTGAGCAGTGGAAGAATCCCTGGGATTTACGAACCCAGGACTGGAGTCAAGGATTTGCACATTCTCGGACTGGCATATGATCTTCATCAGGTTTGCAGCCTGACTGGCACTGTCATACAGTTGGCCCATTCCTTTAGGGGGGATGATCAGGGATATAAAGATTGTTGCACTGGGGAAGGTCTTTCGCGATTGCGAGATAAGGCTGCCTAACTCAACTGGACTTACTGTATGTGGGTACTTCTTACAGTCGTTGATGCCGACATGCAGAATAAGACTGGAGATTGTTGTACTACAAGGGGTCTGTTCAAATTTCCTCCTAGTATCGTTGACTGTGGCCCCAGGAAGGCAGATCACTCTGCATTTTTTGCCATGTTTCGAGAGACGTTTTTCGTCCAGAAGTTGAACCAGTGAGTCACCGACTAACAGAGTGTCTGTATCACTTGGGAATTGGAGTCCACTAGTGGATTCTGCAGTACTGCTTCCAATGACTACTGGTATTTTCCCATGATACTTCAATCGTGCTCTCATGAATTCCACGGAAAAGCGGACATTGCTAAACAGCCCTTTTTCGCATAAAATTCACTCCACATTCTGTCGTAGACCCTATATTAGCATGCTGTTTGTTCTATTCGCTTCCTATGATCCCCGGGAACAAGCCAATAATAGAGAAGATGTGTTTTAATAGCGAAATATTTTTCCCGCAATTTTTTAACATGAAGAACTCGGGAAATTCTAAATTGTCAAAGAAGAAAAATTGCACTTTACTGAAAACTATACTATTTTGAAACATCTGCAGAAAAGATATGCATGTGGCGGGAGCTGTATACCTTAGTAAAAATAAGAGGTCAGAGTTTTAATTTTCTAAGTAGAAGAGATAAATTCACTCTAGGAATATTTTTTTGAAGAAAATGTGTAATTAATAAAGCACTTTTACCGATAAGATTTAAAAAGCGCACTCGTGATTCCATCACGATTTTTTGTCGATTCCGTCACGGACTAGATTTAACCCCTGGGATGATCCAGTCGCGTTTTTCTCACGATGAAAAAAATCTTATCATCCTTGGGTACTGTATGTTAGTAAGAGATGTCATATAAAAATAGTCAGATTGAAACAGAGCAGCAAAAAAATAGACAAGCAACAGGTGATTCCGTCACGAACATTTCGAAGCATGATTTACTGAAAATGCTGGATCATCTGTAGATTTTTCATGGATCCGTAAACAGATGTCATATAGAATAGCAAAATAAACTTGAAACTACATGGGTATGACCACGGAACTTCCGAGTACATGACTTTGAATAAAGAAAAAATCTTCCCAACGGTGATTCCGTCACGGTGGAATTCATGATCTGTGAATCCGATCAACAACCTAGCCGGACAATCTGTCAAAAAATATCCGTCGTCTGGGTAAGGTTGAAGGGTCATCGGAAGCTCGAACTGTGATACAGGCAAAAACTGTTGTTGTAGTCTAGAAAAATAACTGGCATGCACTCTATGGAGAAGGGCCTCGTGAGGCACAAAGTGCAATTTCTTGTTGTTGTTTATCTGCAAATCCGCTCAACTCGATGGGTATCTTTCACTTGTTCTCACAGTTGCCTGGCCTGTGTGATATTGGGTGGTCGAAGTCTACGTATAGTTTTTTTCAATAAATTATGGAAATTAATATAAACATATATTTTTTTAAATAGATTTTTTTATAAGTGTATTTCTCTTTCATATTTGGCTCAATTAAAGTCATTCTCTAAAATGTGAAGCCGAGTTAATACAGTTTTTAATTATCTACCAAACCCTGTCCTCTATGACATAGAATAAAAGAGAAGTTGGGAATAGAACCGTTCAACACAGTCATTTCTAAACATCAAGTTGTACATAAGTATTTTTACTTACTCTGTACAAGCTGAGGGCATTTTTGTGGCTTTTGAAAATTTTGAGATTTTTGCGAGTCTGTCCATATTTAACTAAGCGACGTTCAAGCGAGCTAATGTACGCGCGTTATATTCATATCAAGTATGGTGCGGCTTGTGTTCAATGAGGCTTGGAATGTTTATACAATTAATTTTCTTCTCACTGTTACACAATAAATATTTGCTGCGTGGAATCCAGTCATTTGTTCCATAGGGGCAATATTCTCAGCAGCCATCACCATTCAATGTGAATGTGATACATGTACAAGTCCATGGTCATTGATACAGTAAGGTGAAGGCGAAGGTGACTTGTAACACCAGTATACAAAATTATACCGAGCGCATTGAATCCTCATCATATGATGTTGAGACAGATCAGAACGAAGTGTCGGTAAAATCAGGTGTGTTTTGAAGAGCATTCTCTCATCAATGATGATGCTATACTGTACACATACAAAATATGAAGTGTTGCTGTGTTGGGCCTATAGCACAAAATCACAAGCAAGTTGGCACAACTAGGCACACAGGGTCTCATTTCTGTCGCTAACGTGTTGATTTGGGTGAGAGGATCCTCTCATGGGGAGGTGTGGGTGGGATGGGGCCTAATGTCTCAAGCACTTTTCCAGGTTTTCCATCAATATACTCTATTCCACACCCCAATATTTCAAGCACGTCAAATCAAACAAAAATTATTTGCTGGGAATGTGACTTTCACATCCCTGTCTGGACATGCTAGTGAGG
>JAVTVY010009755.1:0-43217 GCA_036873755.1 Hanleya hanleyi
CATCATTTGTTAAATATGCCGCGATGTTGTGTAGTGGGAGATTGCTGTTTTACTACAGATGACGGTGTTAGTATTCATTTGTGGCCTAAAGACGAGAAAATCGCTGCAAATTGGACGAAATTTGTACGCAACACGAGGGTGTGGAAAGAGGGCCCGAGCCAGTACTCGTATAATTTGCTCGGCACATTTTGACAGAAAGACATGATTCGAGGACCTCTACAGCGTAGCAGTTGAATTCGGGTACAAACCAAAACTAAAGAGAACAGCTATTCCAATTATCAAACGTAAGAACAACCAGAATGTGACGGCAAAGAAATCGGACAAGGAGAATCTACCACGGACATCGGCTGAACGAACCTTGCCTGCAAGCGAGGCCTTGGGCATGGAGTCGGCTGTACATGCCCTGCTCGCTCACGCGTCCCCTATGAACGCCCAGAATGCTATCCATGATGTGGCATTTGTTGCTTGAGCGCCTACAAGTTAGACTGGATGAGTCTCTATTTCATATGTACTATTTAATAATAATAAAATGATCTTTCTTAAATATATATACGTTTGATAAGTAAGTAAATAAAACATATATATATATATAAAAAATGAAAAAAAAAAAATGAAAAAATTATTTCAAGTATTTCCATAGGCAGAGTTACTTCCTTTTGTTTCCCCTTTAAAATACGTTATGAAACAGGGGCTGGGTTCAGTCTACAAGTGTGAGGGTGCATGTAGATCAGACAACGACAAAGTCGTACAGTGATCGGGCAAACCGGTCACCTTTTATTGTTTTTTTTTCTGAACACCTATTGGTTCTGAACACAAATTGGAGTGAGTTGTTGTAGATACAGAAGTGATAATAATAATTTCATAATTCTTTGACTTTTGAGATTGTGGGAATATCACTCGATTTCAATTTAATTGAAGTAATTTGTCGAAACTTGAGCAAATGTGAATGCCGATCCATCACGTCGTTTCGACACCCACTCACCACGGCTTACTTTTCGCCATGACTGTCCAAATTTGTTTAGCAATCTATATAATTTTGAAATTGGTATTTCATGGGGATTATGGGAAAACAAACAGAATTCAAATCGGACGTATATCAGTAGAGTTATCAACAGTTTATGCCTACTGTCCATTCTGTCGAATCCCGGAGTTTATTCCTTCGAAAAGATCGTCTCGGCCAGTAACAACAACAACAACAACAACAACAACACGAACGTGCTCGTTCTTTACATCACAGAATCATTCTACATTCAATACAGTTTGAAATATATGGACATTTGGTCTTATAGATGACGATAATAAAGTTTCCAGTCAAGTTGCAAACCAATCTGTATTTAACAAACGGCCTCTCCTAATCACGTGGTCGTCACATGCCGCCATTTTGGACACACCAGTTTGGGGTACAATGGCTTTGGACACACCAGTTTGGGGCACAATGGGGACACACCAGTTTGGGGCACAATGGTGGCATGCCGCCATTTTGGACACACCAGTTTGGGGTACAATGGCGGATCCGCCATTTTGGACACACCAGTTTGGGGTACAATGGCGGATGCTCTCGGGAGGATCGGAGCTCTTGGAGCTCAAAGCCTGTGGAGCTCAGAGCTCGGCAGTGACATTTGCATACGACCTCTGTGAGGTCACTTCCGCTTCCGTTCACGCGACCGGAACTGACCTTTGACCCCGGCGCGCAAAGGTTACCCCAAACTGGTGTGTCCAAAATGGCGGATCCGCCATTGTAACCCAAACTGGTGTGTCAAAAATGGCGGCATGCCAGCATTGTACCCCAAACTGGTGTGTCCAAAATGGCGGCATGCCGCCATTGTACCCCAAACTGGTGTGTCCAAAATGGCGGCATGTGTGCTAAAAATAGATCACCAGCTAGCGTGCTATAAAAGGGAAGCGGCCTTGCCGTTTCATCAGACACTCTGTCAACCACCACGATGTTCACTTGCACAACTTGCCAGAAGCAGTTAACTCGCCCAGAAGATTTGCGACGCCACGAGGCGTCCATCCACAACGATGCACGGTATACTTGTATAACCTGCGCACGGTCATTTAATCGGGAGGATCATTTACTGCGCCACGAACGTTCATTCCACGAGGGCGCGACGGAACAATGTAGGGATTGTGGTCAACTCTTCAAACGACGCAGTCAGTTAAAACGGCATCAGCGTTTGATTCATACCCCGTCACCACGGTTTTGGCGACAACTTCCTACTGAAGAGGAGCCGCAGAAGGTCAGACCCACTGAAGATTTGCCCGGGAAGACGAACGCCACTGGTGATGCGATGACGGTGAGCCCGCCTATACCCACAGTTGGGAAGAGCCTGGATTTCCAGCCGGACCCCACCGTTACGGTTTCGAGCCATACGTCATACATCGAACATTTTCTGGATGAACCCATAAATATTCCTAGCGATCTCTTACCCGACGATCATCCAGAGAGTGACATCTATCGGCGCCATTGGTCCATGACACGGCACTGTTTCCACCGTCATCGCCCTAATCAAGATATCTACAATTTCCCACTGACCAACCTCACCCGTCTACGCAGCTACGTGGAAACCATCTTCAATGACCAACCTACGGCCTTCACATTAAATGTAGCATTTGGGTACATCTTATGCGATAAGATGACGGGTGAATTGCGCTATTTCTATTCCAGTGCCATGAACCCAGTGTACGACCAACCGTTTACCATCATTAACCGGAGGTCACTAGAGATGATGCTGGACCAAGTGGAACAATTGGATGTCTTGGGATGGGCCCAGCAACAACGACCCAACACCAAGTGGACAGTGAAGAGGGTGACCAATGTTACGTTTTTCCTTACCAAGCTGATCCACCACTGCCATCGGTTGAATGCGTCACTCGTGCACTGATGAATACCATAACATGTCGTACATACTCTCTATGTCTACATGCTGATCATTGACTTGAGCTCAGTAAACACTTGTACCTAATGCGACGGTGCGTTAAATAATAAAACATGGTGTTTGATATTTCAATTTGTTTTGCTGTGAACATACTAAACATACCCAGGGCGGCTTCCCCAGCCTGGGTATGATGTAACATTGGGGATAATAAACTGTATGGACATTGCTGAACTTGTTGTTATTTACATCACCCCATTGACTTGATAGGCAGGTTCCAATAAGCCCGGGGACCGATATTAGCCCTTTTGGCTAGAGGTGATAGGGGTTTTCCCCTAGTTTAGAACTGATTATGCTAACAATAGATCAGCAGCTAGCTTGCTATAAAAAGGAAACGGCCTGGCCGTTTCATCAGACACTCTGTCAACCACCAAGATGTTCACTTGTACTACGTGCTCGAAATCATTCACTCGCCGGCACGATTTGCGCCGCCAATGAGGCTACCAAGCACGATGGAACCGCCCAGTATAGCTGTACGATATGTAGGCCTACATTGTCGTTTCAGCGCCCAGATCATTTACAGCGCCATCAACGTTCAATTCATGGGCCACCCAAGCGTCCATGCGAAGAATTTGGTCAACTCTTCAAACGATCCAGTCAGTTAAAATGGCATGAGCGTTTGATTCATGGTCCGTCACCACGGTATGAGGGACAACTTCCCACTAAAGAGGCACCCAGGAGGGACAGATCCACTGAAGATGAACCCGGGGAGGAGAATGCCACTGGTGATGCGATCACGCAGAGCCCGCCTATACCCACAGCTCAGAAGAGCCTAGATATCCAGCCGGTCCCTAGCATTACTGTTTTCAGTCATACGCCTGACAACAAGGAACATTTTCTGGAAGATGCGGTGGATGTTCCTAGCGATCTCTTATCCGAAGATCATCCAGTGAGTGAGATGTATCGACGCCATTGGTCCATGATCCGACACTGCTTCCACCGTCATCGCCCTACATTGGACTTGTACAATTTTCGACTGACCGATCTCGCCCGTCTACGCAGCTACGTGGAAGCCATCTTCAATGACCAACCTACGTCCTTCACATTCAATGTAGCATTTGGGAACATCTTATGCCATAAGATGACGCGTGAATTGTGCTATTTCTATTCCAGTGCCATCAACCCAGTGTACGACCATCCTTTCACAATCACGAATCGGGCGTCGCTAGAGACGATGCTGGCCCAACTGGACACCGTGGATCCCTTGGAATTGGCCTATGAACCGCGTCCCAACACCAAGTGGATGGTGGAGAGGGTGACCAATGTTACGTTCTTCGTAGTTAAACTGACCCACCACCCCCATCGGATGAAAGTATTCACCCATGCACTGATAGATACTCAGAATGCGCAAACAACTATCAACTGTCAACTATAGGATATGTTTCCTCAACGGTATCCTGGCCTGCCCGATGACGATTAGAACAAACGGTTCAGAGCGAACATGGTCGAAGATGGAACTTTCTGAAATGGCGACTTCTGATTGGACAAGAATACATCTAACGGACAGGAACGAATATGACAGATGGAAATGGTGGCCTCTGATTGGACAAGAATCTTCTTGAATTGTGAATATACCCAACGCGGCTCCCCCTACAAGAAAACAAATCCAAACAACCCTACCGCAAATGTATAGAAGTAGGTTTCCCAGTGGGACAAACATCGGTCCTATACCCCAGTATGGGACTATATGGGTCTCGGTGACTTTTTTCAAAAATTTCACCGTTTCCCTCCGGGACACTTCCTATCGTGTTCTAAATGACGAGACTAAGAAAACAAACCCAAACAATCCTACCGCAAATGTATAGAAGTAGGTTTCCCAATGGGACAAACATCGGTCCTATACCCCTAGTATGGGACTATATGGGCTCTATGGTACTTTTCCAAAAATTTCAACGATTCGCTCCGCGACACTTCCTATCATGTTTGTCTTGACGAGACTAAGAAAATGAGACCCCACAACCTATACCGCAAATGTCGAGAAGTAGGTTTCCCAGGATGGTCCTATACCCCCATACCCCATATAGCCATTTTCCCGTAATTTAGGATAAAGTCCGTGTTCCGTGTTTTTTCTGGAAAAAATTTACATACACCCACCCTGGAACTAGGGGGAGATAACTCTATTGATAGGCAAGCCCCGTTAAGCCCGGGGACCTATATACTCCCCATACCCCATATAAGCATTTTCCCGGATTTTTCGATAAAGTCCGTGTTCCGTTTTTTTTTCAGGTAAAATTTTACATGCACCCACCCCATTGACTGGATGCCCCTTCACATAGGTTTCACATGGATACCTCATACAACTCCATCGGCCCATCAGGGGCTCCCCTAGATCCCAAAACGTCTATTGTCATACCCTTTGGCCACCGCGCATGCGCAGAATGCAGATATTTCAACTCCACACCCAGCCCATCAGATGCTCCTTCACGAATGCTTCACTTTGATACCTCATATGACCCCATTGGTCCATTAGGGACTCCCCTAGCTCCAAAACGTCTATTTTCATACCGTTTGGCCACCGCGCATGCGCAGAATGCCGATATTTCAAACCCACACCCAGCCCATCAGATGCCCCTTCACGAATGCTTCACACTGATACCTCATATGACCCCATTGGATCATTAGGGGCTCACCTAAACCCTAAAACGTCTATTTCCGCACCATTTGCCCAGAATTCCCTGTCTGCGCATGCGCAGAATGTGGACAACGGCCGGGCCACTAGTCCAGTGAGATGCCCCCTCACATAGGCTTCACATGCATACCTCATACAACTCCATTGGCCCATTAATGTCCATCAGATGCCCCTTCACGAATGCTTCACTTTTGATACCTCACTCGACCCCACTGGACCATTAGTGGCTCCCTAGTCCAAAACGTCTATTTTCATACCCTTTGGCCACCGCGCATGCACCAGGATGCCGATATTTCAACCCCACCCAGCCCATCAGATGCCCCTTCACGAATGCTTCACTTTGGTACCTCACTCGACCCCATTGGACCATTAGTAGCTCCCCTAGCTCCAAAACGGCTATTTTCATACACTTTGGCCACCACGCATGCGCAGAATGCCGATATTTCAACCCCACACCCAGCCCATCAGATGCCCCCTCACCTAGGCTTCACTTTGATACCTCATACGACCCCATCGAAGCTTTTTCCCGCGACCGCATCACCGCCATGACTGCATCACCGCGGAGGAATACGCACCCTTTTCCACACAATTCAAGATGGCCGCCCACACCTCCTCAAAAATTCAAGATGGCGGCCAAACTCTGGCAGATCGAGTTGTCTCCCTTGCGTCCAGAGTGTACAGATGGCGCTACTAGTTCCGCCTCAAAGCCGCCCCGTGACGTCACTACATCCGGGTGAAATTAGGCTCAATTTATGCTTTATACACTACTGCTGAGGCTACGACTGAAGATATATTCATAACAGATTTAAACAATCCATAATCCCATCGATTTTGATCGGGAATGGCTTAGCATTATAACATTGCTTTGAGCATTGCCCGTGGATAAATAATGAGCTGAGGGTACCAAATATTCTACAGAAAAGACGTCCATTTTAAACAGAGAAAGGGTTCGACCAAATACCTGCATACCGCAGTGACGTCGGAAGCGTGGGGGGAGCCACGTTTCGGCTTACAGATAGAGTGTCAGGACGTGTAGTGGTGTGTTATAGGCCTGTTTTGTTTGTGGTAAACCAGGGAGTCCAATGGAGTTCGGCATATTCTTCAATATCGGTGCGTGTTCATGCGAAACGAATGTGAAAAGAAAACCATAAATCTATATACATTGTGTTCAGATTTATTTCCGGGAAAACGCGTAAAACGCATCTCCGGCATCCCGAGACCCTGGAGCTTCCGCGGCCTAGGCGGGTCGTTGTCCCTCACCTATCAGGATTTGAGGATCGCGTATTTTAGATTTGTGTAATGAATCGGTATCATATTGATTCTAATGTTCCATGATCTAAAGGTCATCGTTTTTTTATGTGTTAAATATAACTAAAAAGTCAAATGGATTCAGGCATGAAGTATGATTTTTCAATATCAATGCGTGCTTATAAATGCGAAACAAACGTGAAAATAGAACCATAAATCTGCATACAGTATGTTTGAATTTATTTCCGGGAAAACGCTTAGAACGCAAACCGGAAATCTGGGACTTCCGAGCTTCTGGGGCCTAGGCGGCCCTGGACCCTCGTATATTGGGCTGTGAGGATTTCCTTGTTTTATCTTTGTGTGAATGAATCGTATTGGTAGGAATAGTGGTGTCCCCTCCCAAGAACTAAAAGTCATCGTTTTGTATGTTATAAATATAACAAGAGGGTCGAATGGATGCAGGCATGAAGTGCGATGTTTTCAATATCGATGCTTGCTTATAATTGCGAAAAAAAATCGTGAAAATAGAACCATAAATATGCCTACTGTATGATCAGTTTTATTTCCGGGGAAACCCCTGGCCCCTCGCCTGTTGGGCTGTGATAGTGCCCCCCCCCCCCCACACCACGCCATTTTAATTCATGTTCCGACGCCACTGATAATGGTATATCCAACATGCAGACTGGTTTTAGCATTGTCCGTACATAAAACAGGAGACGGTCTGGTTTTACCAGTATTATTCATTGATTGAACATTGAAGCAGTACAAGGGTAAAACTGATATAAGTAAATTAAACATGTAAATACATGTACGGTATAGGATAACTGCATACGGCTCAACAGAAATAATACTTACCTACAATAAATCACAGAAAGAATTTTAACTGGAGTTAACATTGTATAAAGGGGAATAAAATAACAAGGAAATGCACAGCCCTGCCATGGATGAACAAAACAGAAGAGACTATTCCTGAAACAACCATTACAAAAGGACATCATTCGATGTTGTGAGGGTTTTTTGTCGCAGAAGGCGGTAAAAAACAGCTTTAGTGAATGAAAATGACATGACCCGTAACTCCAAACTCATCACATTTATTGTTGGTGAACTTGTGTTCGACTATAGAACAACAATCACATTCCGCTACAATGATTTCCCTTACCGTACCGTATAGGATAAACCTGATCTATCAGTCTCGCTGTTCTCCGGTGTATAGGATAAATCTGATCTATCAGTCTCGCTGTTCTCCAGTGTATACATGAATTCCACCGTGACGGAATCACCGTTGGGAAGACTTTTTTGTTATTCAAAGCCATGTACTCGGAAGTTCCGCGGTCATACCCATGTAGTTTTATGTTTAATTTGCTATTCTATATGACATCTGTTTACGGATCCATGAAAAATGTACAGATGATCCAGCATTTTCAGTAAATCATGCCTCGGAATGTTCGTGACGGAATCACCTGAAACGGACATGAATTTGACTAGTGTTGCTCATCTATTTTTTGGCTGTTCTGTTTCAATCCCAAGGAGGATGCCATTTTTTTCCTCGTGAGAAAAACGCGATTGGATCATCACAAGGGTTAAATCTACTCCGTGACGGAATCACGAGTGCGCTTTTTAAATCTTTTCGGTAAAAGAGCTTTATTAATTACACATTTTCTGAAGAAAGATATTCCTAGGGTGAATTTATCACTTCTACTCATGAATTAAAACTCTGATCTCTTATTTTAACCAAGGTATACAGTTCCCGTCACATGCATATATTTTCTACAGATGTTTCAAAATAGTATAGTTTTCAGTGAAATGCAACTTTTCTTTCTTGACAATTTCGAGTTCTTCAGCTTCAAAAAATGCGGAAAAAATATTTCGCGATTAAAACACATCATCTCTGTCATTGACGTGTGCCCGGAGATCATAGGAAGCGAATAGAAAAAACGGCATGCTAATATATGGTCTACGAAATAATGTGGAGTGATTTTTATGCGAAAAAGGATTGTTTTTAGCGATGTCCGTTCGTGGAATTCATGTATAGGATAAATCTGATCTATCAGTCTCGCTGTTCTCCAGTGTACAGGATAAATCTGATCTATCAGTCTCGCTGTTCTCCAGTGTATAGGATAAATCTGATCTATCAGTCTCGCTGTTCTCCAGTGTAAAGATTGTGGATACCATAGTTTTTGTAAGGTTAAATATCAATATAAATCAGCTCAGTCGAATCAAACAGATAAATAGATATGGTCAATTCTGTCAAAACAGCGGGGTCGTCTGATTCTGGCGATCATCAGTGGTTTTAACTTCTCTCCCCTCACACTAGCACACAAAGCCACAGTGAGCTGAGCATTTGATCATTTCTGCCGGGGAACTCAGCTCCAAAACGTCATAGATCTAATAGGCTGAATACTTACCGTTGAACATTTATTGGTGTTAATTGAAATCACTCTTCAGTACACAGCAAAGAACTCGGACGCTTTTGATGGAGGTCTGTGGAGATGTGAAATCTCACGAGTTCGAGATTCAATTCGTCATTATACTGCCACCATTTTATAAAGTTATCATTTCACCTGGTCGTTTAATGAAGACAAACACCTATTTTTAAGACAAATAAAGTGTGGAATTTGGTTTCATTTCACACTCAAGTTCATTTGACTACAGACAAATAAAGCGGTCGCTGGTCGCGTCTGACCGGTGATCGTTTAATAAAGGTAATTTAATATGGCAAATTTGTCGGGGGAGTTACGTGAATCGCTAAAGGCAGTTGGTCGCTGTATATGGGTGGTCGTCCGAGCAGGTTTGACGGCATGGTTACTACACACCGTTTAGATAGTCACTGCTCTTTTGCGCGCGAAACTGACTAGTGACGTCAAGTGGGGGAAGCTCAGCAATTGACAAATGGTAACGCTATGCCATTCTAGTTCATGACGTCTGATTGTATGGTGTCAGAAATGGTGAATACAACATCCGATTGTATGGTGTCAGAAATGGTGAATACAACGTCCGATTGTATGGTGTCAGAAATGGTGAATACAACGTCCGATTGTATGGTGAATACAACTTCCAATTGTATGGTGTCAGAAATGGTGAATACAACTTCCAATTGTATGGTGTCAGAAACGGTGAATACAACTTCCGATTGTATGGTGTCAGAAATGGTGAATACAACGTCCGATTGTATGGTATCAGAAATGGTGAATACAACGTCCGATTGCATGGTGTCAGAAATGGTGAATACAACGTCCAATTGTATGGTGTCAGAAATGGTGAATACAACGTCCGATTTTATGGTGTCAGAAATGGTGAATACAACGTCCGAGTGTATGGTGTCAGAAATGATGAATACAGCGTCCGATTGTATGGTGTCAGAAATGGTGAATACAACGTCCGATTGTATGGTGTCAGAAATGGTGAATACAACGTCCGATTGTATGGTGTCAGAAATGATGAATACAACGTCCGAGTGTATGGTGTCAGTTGTGGTATTGGGGGAACAGGTTACGCGGCGTCTTCTACATGACCGGTGGCCATCCTACCAGGGGTGAGTGTCCCAGGACATCCATTCATCCATCATATATAATCGAGCGATACACCAGTAAATATGTTAAGTACCGTATTAATGTGTTGTTTTTTTTTAATTAGATGTGGTAGGATTCATTGGTAAAAACAATAATATTTATTTTAGGAAATATACGTCGCGGCACTTTCACTCTCCGAATGTCTGTATAAACGGTATAAATCGATAAACTGTTCACCTAATGTTCATCCTACGATAACATCTTCAAATGTTATTCATCGTTTCTATTATAAAAAATGAATATCCGCCATATTTACTGGTGTTCTGCTCGATTATATATCGTATGTGTTCAGCTTGAGTAGAGTTGTTCAATGGCGGAGCTTCTCCCATTCGACGTCACTAGAGGCATTTTCGCGCGCAAAACAGCAGGAGTTATCAAAACGACGTTCAGGTGTCGAATCCGACGTTCATTATGTACCAGTCATCCATACAAAAAAAACGGCGTAGGTTTTTTGTCAAGGTGAATGAGGAAGATCAGAGACTCTACAATATTGTAGAGTCTCTGGGAAGATGAAGGACATTTGCCAAGAGCTGTCTTGAATCCAGATGTCGATATCGGAGTAGCCAGATAATAGGTTTTGACAGCGTTGAACAGGTATTTCTTCTCCAGCGCGATGGATGTTTATTTCTCGCTGACCAATTTAAATAGTCACCTTAGGAAATTTCAATCGGCAGGGTTTCGACTCAGATTGCCAAAAATGTCAGGAGGTCGAACACGTAATCGATGGTCGGAATTATGCGGATGTCCGGACTGATAAGCGGATCCGTTTAAGAGTCTTTTACAAACTCGTATGCCAGTCAACAATTCAGCCAATCAACCGTGCCAATGATTCATTTCTTAAGACCCTATCAATCGAAGTTTCTTACCGCATCCCTCTAACGTTGCCACTCAAACAACCGGGAGAGAAATGAACACCTAGCTCGCCGGACAGAGAATACCTTCGATATTAACGCTAACACAACATCGAGGTCAAACTCAGACAGAGATACTCGGATAGAGACATCTAGATTCAAAACGAGTCACCGCCGAATGCGGTTACTGCCCGTCGTAGGCCCAAGTTACATATTGGGCGAAAAACAGGCACCTGCACAGGCCTATCTCGGGCACAGGCGAATTTGACTGGGTTCGCTCAGATTCTTCGGGTGAATTATTTATTATGCATAGATCCGACGTTCCGCAGCCAATCGTTTGTCCTCTATTCCCGAGTCGATCTGTGATGTGATACATTTGTAGCTCTCTAAAATAATTAGATTGAAAATCTATCTGATTGGAATTAGTGACCAATCTATTCGATTGAATATCTCATCTACTATAGATTGAAAATTTCAATCTAGTAGATCGCATTTTCTGTCTACAACAGCTTCATTTTATCGTTTTCAATTCTACTAGATTGAATATTTTCAATCCAATAGAAGATTGGTCACTATTTCACTCCGATAGATTGAATTTCAACCTAATTATTTGAGAGAGAGAGGCTCTTTCTGACCTGATACCAGCCGTGATTATGTTCGTTATGGGTCTATACTCTAAATTAATAAAGACTGGATATATCCCTAATTATAATTCCAGCTGTCTCAGATTGAAATGTCAATCTTTCTGTGCGATTGGAATTATTTTCAGTCTATTAGATTTGAAAAGAACGTAATGAATCTATATTTGCAGACTGAAAAATCAATCAAATAGATTCTGAATCAATCAAATAGATTCTGAGGAACTGAAATACATGTAGATCGATTTTTAATCGGAAACGATTGATCACTAATTTCAATCTATTATTTAAAAAAGTGTGATTCAGGGCAGAATATTTCAGACTCCGCTTTGAATATCCGTACAGGTATGAAACAGGAATCAATCAAGGGCGGTATATAAGGAGTTTATTCAAAGCGAACACTTAAGAATGAAACTAAGTAAACTCGGTCCTTCTCGATGACAGTGCTGAAACACGGACTAATGTACTGTTAATGGTACGCTATCGGTATCTGTGCTAGAAAACGTCAATCTAAAATAACTGAATATAAATAGATACTGGTAATTCACGATCAGTATTTATAGATTCTCGTCGACATATTTGAAACACTAATTTTTAGTTTCTGTGTCATATTGCTCGTCGTGGCCTGTGAACATATCATGGCATAAGGGGGACAACCCTTGCCTTCTGGAAAACTGAGGCAAATCGTGTTACGGTTGTGTCCCTTCCATGGAACCGCGAATCTTTGCCAAGGACACAAATTGTCGTCTGCTTGGAAAGCAAGCTTGAGTGGTTCCCGCTCTCAACCTATAACTGGCTACCGGTCTACCCTCAAACGTCGAGCAGACGGTTCGTGAAACAGAGAAGTATTTACATCCCTCAGTGTACCAAATCTGAGGTAGATATGACATTAATATTTGTGTTTGAACTTTAATCGTCTTAATCATGAATGCACCGTAATATCCTCAAATTGAAAAGAAAAGGGGGGGGGGGGTGGTTCTTCGATGACTGCAACCAATGTCAGTGACCGTACCATCGTAGCCTATACAATCTAAAATATGTATCATGACAAATTCTGCATTTCATGATTTGATGGATGCATGTGGCGGTAGGCCTACCTCGAATGCATGATTCTGGAAGCGGATGGCCATTTTTCTTCTTCTATTTGGGGGGGGGGGGGGGTAGTAGGCCCTAATATTTTTTTTACAATTTTCTAGTTTATCGACTACTTCAGGCTCCTCACAGAGTAAATTTGTCAAATTATCATATCAAGTTCAAGTTCAAGTTCAGTTTATTGTATAAAACGCCTCAATGAGGCTATCTATCATGATATAGTCCGGTGTAATTCAATTCAATTCAATTTATTTGTACCAAAGCATACAATATATATATCCGCAAGGGACGTGGCACAAAGGAATCACAGAATCTAACGAATATAAATTTCACTGGAATGAATACAATGTCACATTATGTGTAGATAAGGTTACATGTACTGTAACATGCATCGTGACTGACTAACATATATTGCAGAATGAATGGAATGATTCAATATACTATATAGTCTATTAATTCTGCATAGACATGTCTACAATGTAATGCGGTATTACCCGGCTATCATACATTTCAGAATGAATGGAATAACTCAATATTACTTCTGAACAGACATAATTACAATATAGTGCGGTGTTACCCGGCTAAATATGTTACAGAAAGAATGGAATAGTTCTATACGTCTGTGTGGAAATGGCTACAATATTATAATGCGGCTACCAATGAAGAATGAATGGAATAATGCAATAAACTTCTGTGTAGACATGGCTACAATATAATGCAGTGATAATATCCAGCTACCAAATATTTCAGAATGAATGGAATAGTTCAATATACTTCTGTGTAGACATGGCTAAAATATAATCGGGTGTTACCCGGCTACCATATATTTCGGAATGGATGGAATAATGCAACATACGTCTGTGTAGACATGGCTACAATATAAGGACAATATAGTGCGGTGTTACCCGGCTACCGTATATTACAGAATGAACGAATTCAATACATTTCTGTATAGACAAGGCTACAATATAATGCGGTGCTATGCAATTATCATTCAATATCACAGTACGTGAACTGTACACGGAGGTAGTTATTACTCTTTGCAAGAGAATGTATCTAGCCGTTTCGTTTGCATGGAGTGAAAAATAAAGTGTGCCACAGCAGTAGCAATCAGAGTAGCAGTAGAGAAGTCGTTTTGGTATTTTAATGCACTGGTCATGTTTTTGGTATTTATTAGTTTATATTTTATATCAAATCCTATTTTTGATCTCAAAAAAGAATTTTGATGCAAAAAATGAACTAATAAATACCAATACAGCGCACATTTATTTGATATCAAAATAATAATTTTTGACATAAAAAAATAAACAAATAGTCCTAAATACCAAAACGGCTTCTATGAACACGCTTCATCGCGATACACGCTTCGCCATATAGACAGTCAGGCCATCGAAATGAGACATATTTCAAAGTCACCAAAATTATTCTGAATAACAAACAATATAAGATATCATACAAAACGATATATTTATTAGCAATCATAGGAAAAGTACAATGATCATGGGAAGGCACCTCCCTGTGACATATATCACATTCATGAGAAAATACGTTTTGCAACAACGTTAAATGAAAACAAAATTTTGACAGCAATCACTATTAACTATAAATATTTATGAAATTATGTCAGTCGTTCTTATATCTGTCACAAAAGGGTGACTTTCTTGTGTTAATATGTTCTTTCACTTAGTTTTGGCATGTAGCCTAGCATTATGATGTCCTAATTAATGTGATTTGTTGTAAATCTAAATCTTATACAGAGATTTCAGGATCGGCCAACAAAACATGGAAATAAAGACCTGACCTGATGGTAAAACACCTTATCATTATGTCGTGAAAATGTCGTAAATTGCTGAATATTGCGAGGTACCATATCCCACATAAAACATAGTGAAAACACATGTACTGAAACATAATTAAATGATTAAGTATATGGATGATCTAAAAAAAATCACCATATATGGGAATAAAAATGTCCAATATGACAATAATATATGATACATTGTTCAAACATGCCCATTAAGAGGCGAGTTAAAAAATACAATATACATGTAACTGGATTACACATTTACATGTGGCCTAGTTCTGATGTTCTAACTGCAAATATGACAGGTATTCAGATAAATATTTACATTATTTACATTATGCTAAATATTAATCTACATGTATTACTATATTACAGATTCCCTGGCCTCGGACACCTGATGCTCGGTGATGTCAAATTTGTTATCATATCAACCGAGATCGAAGTTCCAGTTTGACAGCACATGAAGTCCATACCGAGGTCTGATAACGGTCTGTATTGTAAGCGAAAGAAGATACATGATCCAGCGAGATTCCAGTGTCATCATCTACCGTTACACGAATTTGTGTTATAATCCTGATAATTTACCCTGGAATTGGTGTCAATATTTCTGTGCTCAGTGAAAACTTCATGTAATCATCGTTTGTGTGTCCGAGTTTGCTCAATCACAGCTCGGTCTTCACCTCTAGGATACCCACGGAAAAACATGGATTATGGATGAGGATAAACTTTAACCATCAGGTAAGACAATTATTTTATATTCAAATCTTGTCCCAGAATCACCATAATCACATTGGATAACATCAAACAAAATCTTCTGGGCCGAATATACAACAGCAAAACCACATCTGTTAGGAGGTCTGATCTATCTATACACACAACAAAACATCTCCAAAAACAGATCAAAACGTTAAGTGACATCTTTGAAACCTAGAAGAAATAAACATCTAAAATCCATAGTCAAAGGTCAACGTTCCAATCCACAGTTTTTCTCTCACGTTTATTGTTGTCCATGACAACCTTCACTAGCCAGGAGTATATCTATAATCTCTGTGTGACCCTCACTAACAGCCAAGTCAAGACTTGTACACCCTTCATCATCCCTCAGATTAACGTCTGCCCCGATTGAGAGGAGAAATCTGACCACATCTGAGTGTCCATACTCAGCAGCCCTGTGAAGACTTGTACCCCCTGTATAAGGGAGTGCTGTATTCACATTCTGACCATGAAATGATATAAACAGTCTAACCAAGTCAGTATGACCGTACACTGAAGACATCCGCAGTCCAGGTACACAGGGACAATACTGTCCTTTACAAGGAGTACAATAGTCAGTCTGTAGGAACCATTCTATCGTTCTGACACTGTCATAGTGAACTGCTGTCCTCAGTCCGTCCCTCGTCATCACTTTACGATCCCGGGTCGATGTGAGTGAGGTCCAATATGATCTCACAATGTGTACATGGTCACCCTCAACTGCTCCCCACAACACACAGGGTAGATCACCGTACTCGCGCCTACACTTACAGACAAGATGGCGGCTATTTTGGACTCCGTGGATTAATTCCACAAGTTTGTCGACTCCGGACATAGCTATATAATACAATACACACCGACCATCACCCCGGCCTTTACTCTGACTGAAAGCAGTTCGTTCATCCGGCGAGGTTTTTCTCAGGTAATCAATCCACACAATTTGAAATGGTTCGTCTTTCACACACGGGTTGTTGAATACTTCACCCAGACCCCTCTTTCCGTTTTCGTCGATGACTTTCGTTGTGAAGATTCCCGCTAGTTTCCCGTAGTAATCTGTAGGAACATTGATGGCAAATTCCTGCTCTCGTTTTTCGTAGTTGTGAGGACGCGCGATGTTCACAACAACATCACGGTTCAGATATTTCAAACAATATCCGAGATGTAGCTGTGCAAACTCCATCGTCACTGCTTCGTGTATGGAATCGTGGGTAAATTTGTATACTTCACACGTACTGGAATCTTCTCCTGTTGCCTGCACCTTTTCTAAATAAGTCCCAGATAATTTCTCAGCCCACTTTTGCAGACCTCCACATGTTACATTTGGAAAGTCACATGCGTCAAGAACAACATCAAGTCTCTCTCTAACATCAGCTTTGATATCAGACAATATACCCCTGAGTTGTTTACATTCTAGTTTTCCACCACAGAGCATGACCAGACAAAGAATAGCATATTTTTCTTTCTCTTTTCCTGCCATTTTCTTTAACTCTGAACAAAGATAGGAGAAAGGTGACTCAAATATTTGAACAAGCTCTTTCCCGGACTGGTCTTTTTCAATTGCGTCACCCATAAGCTTACAACACTGACCACATGCTATGAGTTTTTTGCTTTCGACAATACCTTGTTTTTCCCATTCTCCCAGTTTCCCTGAATTACCCAAATATTTTCCTAACATTCTGACTCTGTCTTCTGCATTCAAATTTGCAGTTGTCACCTCAACCTTGTTACAGAATAATTTACTCTCTTCAAAATGTTCTTTACAATCTGCCCAGACAGTTTTTCTCATTGCAAAGAGAAATTTGTGCTCATTTTGAGTCAGACACATTTCCAGATCCTCCAACTTGAGGGCCCATTTATCTACAAGTTGTTGTTGCGTATATGAACCCCCAACAGGATCATCAGATATAAACAATAGCCTAATGTTAGTCACCTGTATCATGTCAATTTGATCGATGTATTGCTGAATTTCTTCTGGCGTCTTGCATAATACTGGGAGGTAACCTTCCATAGGATTAGCTGCTATGTACTGGATGATCGATGTTTTTCCATCCCCGATCCCGCCAAGTAACAGGGCTGTCTTCTTGTCTTCTATAACCGTTCTTGCCTGGTGATACGGTGTTGTCTCTACAAAGTATGCCTCAGTTGTCTTCTTGCAATAAGACTGGTACTTGTTTGATTTTGCTACAAATCAATTAAGAAAGGCAATGTAGGGGGCCTACTCTGTCTGATTATTTTTTTATTAAAAACAAGGGTCAATATACACTCACATTTTAGTGTTTGATTTTTGTTTGTAGAAGCTAATATTCCGAACTTTTTGCAACAATATCCACAAATGCGCAATGGAATGAAAGAATAATGTCAAAATATAAAAACAAATTATGCATTCATGTGAATTTTGAGAACAATGACAAAGTGTAGCTAATGTCACTCTGTCAAGTGACGTCACTCTGTCAAGTGACATTATCAACAGTTTTGGCATTCTGAATTCGTTGAACATTTCAGCTTTTATTTCAATCCTTCATGATCATGATGATAGTCACATTAATACTCATTCACAAGGACATTTTGAACTGTCTGTCGCAGGTGTACTTTGAAATTGAAAGGAACGACATTAAAGGGAAATGACATTTTAATGATGTTACATGTAGCAACAATTTTTCTGGTGCTCAGAAGTATGTTTATTCATCACAACATGTGGTAATTCTTGTGTATCTTGTTTGCAATTAATGGGTATTTTTAGCCTACCATCACCAGATGGTGGGCTGGTCAAATCGCTTTTTGTCCGTGGTCTGTCGTCCGTCCGTCGTCAGTCTGTCCGTAAACAATTCTTGTTATCGCGATTTCTCAGGAACTTAGTACTGCATGGATCTTTCTCAAATTTGGTACACAGGTTCCCCTTGGGGTCTAGCTGTGCAAGATACCTTTTCTGGTCCGATTCGAAAATCCAATATGGCCACCAGGCAGCCATCTTGGATTTCCCCATGAAACTTTATCGTGATCTCTCAGGAAGAACATCAGGGATCTCTCTCAAATTTGTTACACCGGTTCCCCTTGGGGTCTAGTTGTGCAAGATACCTTTTCAGTCTGATTTCAAAATCAAATATGGCCACCAGGCATAGATTTCCCCTGAAACTTTGTTATTGTGATTTCTCAGGGAGTACTGCATGTTTCTTTATCAAATTTGATACACAGGTTCCCCTTATGGTCCAGTTGTGCAAGATAACTTTTTTGTCCCGATTCCGAAATCCAATATGATCACCAGGCGGCCATTTTGAATTTCCCCATGAAATTTTGCTATCATGAATTCTCAGGAATTACTTCATGGATCTTTGTCAAATTTGGTACACAGATTGAATTGTGGTCTACTTGTGCAAGATACCTTCCCTGGTCTGATTCCAAAATCCAATATAGCCACAAGGCGGCCATCTTGGATTTTCTCTGGAAACTTTGTTATTGCGATTTTTCAGGAACTACTGCATGCCGCATGGATCTTTCTCAAATTTGGTACACAGGTTCCCCTTGGGGTCTAGTTGTGCATAATACCTTTTCTGGTCTGATTTGACAATCCAATATGGCCACAAGGCGGCCATCTTGGATTTCCCCATTAAGCCTTGTTATTGCGATTTCTCAGGAACTACTGCAAGGACTTTCTCAAATTTGGTACACATGTTCCACTAGGGTTCAGGTCCGATTCGAAAATCCAGTATGGCCACACGGCGGCCATCTTGAATTTCCCCATGAAACCTTGTTATCGCGATTTCTCAGGAACTAGAGCATGGATCTTTCTCAAATTTGGTACACAGGTTCCCCTTCGGGGTCTAGTTGTGCAAGATACCTTTTCAGTCCGATTCGAAAATCCAATATTACCACCAGGCAGCCATCTTAGATTTTCCCAGGAAACTTTGTTATCATGATTTCTCAGGATTACTGCATGGGTCTTTCTCAAATGTGGTACACAGGTTCCCCTTGTGGTCCAGTTGTGCAAGATACCTATTTTGGCTCGATTTGAAAATCCAGTATGGCCACCAGGCGGCCATTTTGAATTTCCCCATGAAATTTTGTTATCGTGAATACATTCCTGTTCTCAAATTTGGTACACAGGTTCCCCTTGTGGTCTACTTGTGCAAGAAACCTTTCCTGGTCCGATTCCGAAATCCAATATGGCCACCAGGAGCCGCGGCCATCTTGGATTTCCCCTTGAAACTTTATCGTGATTTTTCCAGAAGTACTGTGTGGATCTTTCTCAAATTTGGTACACAGGTTCCCCTTGGGGTCTAGTTGTGCACGACACCTTTTTCGGTGCGATTCGAAAATATGATATGCCCACCAGGTGGCCATTTTGGATTTCCGCATGAAACTGTATCGTGATTTCTCAGGAAGTACTGCATGGATCTTTCTCAAATTTGGTACACCGGTTCCCCTTGCGATCCAGTTGCGCAAGATACCTTTTTTGGCCCGATTCAAAAATCCAGTATGGCCACCACGTGGCCATCTTGAATTTCCCCTTGAAACATTGTTATCGTGAATTCTCAGGAAATACTTCAGGCCAAGAAAAAAAATATGTCTGTTTCCGGTTACCCGACCGAGTCTAGATCAATCGTGCGACTCTAAAAATTTTATCAGCAAATTCCAACGAAATCACTACCAAGGCCGCGTTTTACGACAACAACCACAACCGTAAAGCGGCGTGCCAATTGTCAGCATACCGTAAAGTGTGACTGTAGCAGACCGCATGGCCTGGCGGATCTTTTCAGGAAATAAAGCACCTACTTCTAGGTCAGGAATCGAGAAATCAGCAACCTGATTACGCTTCAGTCGACTTGATCATGTTTACCAGGACAATTTTAAACATATTCTCCATCAACTTCGAAAGAAATCTACTGATTTTATGACTTGAAATGGCGTTTGTTTGCGGACACGGCAGCTTGCAAGTGGTGTTCGTTTTCAGCGGAATCGGCGACGACACAATCAAAGTCTAACCGACCGGTACCATTTCTCCGCTAAAAAATCCAAAATTTCCCCGACTTGTTTTTATTATGAATGCATTGAAATAAACCCCAAGATTCAAGCAAGTAATAACTCTTCTGTTTTCGAGAAATGGCTTGTTCAAATCGTTGTACTGTTGTACAGTCACGACTCACGTCTCATTTCTCAAATTGCTCGAATTAGATAGGCGCTGGTACAAACCTCCATGATGTTCAAATTAATTTCCCATTTCATTTTATGTTGTATATGTCAACTTTTTGTTCAGGCTTTTCCAGAAAATAAGTACACTCTCCCTATGGAAGGCACTGAAATTCCAGATGGAATTTTGTATTTTTCACTAAAAATCCTTAAAATTCTAGAGGAAAATTTCATCATTTCTGGGTGGAAATCCTTGGAATATATTGTTTTGCATATCAAGTTGCAATCAATTAAAACGATACTCGTTTTGGTGGTAAACAGCAGTCAAACACATTAATGGCAATTCTTATTTCCATAATATCAGTACAATAACTGGTTTCAGCAGAACTCATTGAAATATCAAGATTTGCTGGATCCAGTATTGATAAAAATACCAACGATATATATTTGGAGGGTTTCCCCCCCCCCCCCACCCTTGATCTTTTGAATATCTGAAAATATGGGGGGATGTGTCCTGGGAGAATATGTTAAAGTGGGTGGGAATATTATACAATCAAGAATATATTTGTAGACCATTGTATATGGGACAGGAGTGCTGGACATCAAAATAAAATTTATTTCCAAAATAAAATCTTTTTTGGCCCTACCTACTCTATTTTTTTCTGGCCCGTAATCGGAAACAGACAAATATTTTTTTTTGGCCTTATCTCATCCCGAGTTTGTTGTGTTTTTGTTTTCTCCTGACTGGACAACATACAAGTTCAAGAATGGTTTCCATTATGATCAGTTCTTCTTTATACGAATCACCAAAGCATATTTATTCTGTAGGCAAAGAGTTAAAGCATTTTCATCAAAATAAATTGAGAAAAATCTATTATCGTACAACTTTCTCAGATTTCTTAAAACACACAATAATTGGTCGAAAATAACTGATATCTGTGATTATTCCATGAACATCCACATCCATCGCTATCCCGTCAAGTGTTGAGAAGAGAATACAGTTATCGTAAACTCAATGCAAACAAATGTGGCTGACCTTTGCGCAGAACATGTGGAAAGTATTATGCTGGGTGCAGATTTCGATACCGGTAATGACAGGTGGACAGACGCTAAAAAGTAAAACGTATAAAACAAACTCAATTATACCTGGTCCAAATAACGAGGCCTCTGACTGAACCACAGGCATAAGAACATTTGGAGCTGCATCTGCACTCATTGTGAGACCTCCACCCGCTGGCATCAGCAGCAAAGGCGGAGGAGTTTGGTCTTTTCTCGCTCGGTCGGCCATCTTTTCCTCCACGTCAAAATGTCAAACCGGAAGTAGCGTTGAAATGAGGTAAAAATATATCATTTATTTAATAATTAATCCCTCGACAGTGATGAAAAATAATTTATTGGAGATTAGAAATTTGTTTGACGACAGTTTGATAAATAATTGTAAAGTTTATTGAAAAAAATCGTCTGCTAGCAGTGAAAACATTTTCCCGCCATTTCCATTTTGCAGAGGCCAGGGCAGGGTCAAAAGAGAAAGGGGAGAAAAAGAAAACGTATTATTTCAGTAATATTGGATTCCGATAAAGATGCCCGGATTAGAAGACTGGCTGAATAATCCGTTGGATATAATCCAAAACATTTTTGGTGAGAACAGAGGGGATGAATAAGTCAAAATGAGATTAAATCTACACTATTCAGCTATTTCACTTTTGTGTCGACAAGCCATGTGCAGTGTTGAGCTGCCTAAAGACTGAGTTGAACAATGTCACTCGGATTGAAAAAGTAATAAGTAAATTCCTTGAGTGGAATTACATGTTTATAGACCCCAGATAGTCCACAAGGGGCACAAACTGATTTGGTTGGATGGATGGATCGATGTGCACGGGCGTCGGAAGCGAGGGGGCCGGGGGGGCACGTGCCCCCCCCAGATGAAAACCAAGGGGGGCACAAGTATGTTTGTGCCCCCCCAGATTTTGGTATTCGAACCAGCGACCCCAATGATACAAAATATAGAATATGTCTCTTCTGTATATTTGTAGTGAAGTAATTTTTCGGACTCGCGTAGTTTGTCTTGATAGAATTGTATGTATATGGCCTATAGTTTTCAATTTGTCTTTTACTTTTGGGGATATGTGTTTTCTAGTGGGCTGCAGTGGCAATTAGTCCTCAGCACTGATATTATTTTTCTGCATCATTAATGATGAATAGCTATGCCATCCAATTCCATCGTTTTCTAGTGCTTTGTTACAGAGGACTGCATCTTGAAGAATGAACCGGTCGGTATTGTTTTCAAGATGCAGCATGTAGTTCAATATGCTTGCATGGATATCTAATTATAAGTGGGAATCGTCCAAGTTCCCGTTTGCAGGCAATATTCACAGTATTTTTTCCAACTTGAAGATTTAGTTTGGTCAGCACTTCGGTTCTACGCATCGTTTTCAAACCCATCTTTATACATTCCCAAAATTAACATCATGTCGAAGAGACCCCAGCGTGATATCCTTGATTTCCTCCGAAGCAAAATGTAAGTAGGATAGTGGTTTATTCGACGGAAATGAAGACAGAGTTATATTAATCGAATACCCGGATTACGTGCGGAAGTTTTCTGTGTGTGTGTTAGCAATTTTTTATTATTTTTTTTTACCAAACTAGTATTAAAACAGTTGAAATATCTGAGAAAAAATAAGCGTTTTATTCGTCGGAAATCGATCAAAACGTTCCTACGGCCGTCTAGAACCCCAGAGCTTCCAGGGGCCTGGGCGGCCCCTGGACCCTCGCCTAAAGTGCAAGGATAGTGCCCCCCCAGTCAGAACTATCTTCCGACGCCACTGATGTGTAACTTGGGCACTCCATCAGTGTCCATCGCACCGCGATGGGCACACGCCATGCTAGTAACGCCATGCAACCCGTTTCCGCCAACCTGCCCTACACATGATCTCTTTTAACAGTGTCACATAGACACTGTGTAATCGCCACATTCTTATTAAACAATATACTTTCTTTTTTCATAACTATACAGAAGTATCACATAATATTTCCATCTGTCAAGCCCTCTCATTCTCTCTTCTCGGACCGATGCTTAGTGGCAACTTTGACCAATTATCACTATGAACACTCATAATTAAATCTCCCAATAGCCACTCATCCTCCCCATCCACGCAACATTTAATGTATCACCCATCGAATTTCTCTCCATCTCGCTTTCTTCAATAATTGTTCATGCACCCAGCATCCTAGTTGTCTTCGTCCTTGTGTCCTAAATGTTCAAGTATCCTATTGTTCCCCGTCCTCTCCAGCTTTCCACTGTTGAGCCGGTGCAAGTGAACTCCATTCAGACAGTGTGGAAATGATTTCAGCCAACAGGGAAAATAAGTACTTTGAGGGAAGTTGACATATTTTCTATCCATACTGTACAAGCACAATATGGTAGGCCAAATTGACCTTTTGAACCAGAAATCCATCTGATCCGAGTCAGGTCAAGTGGCCAAATTTTTTTAGATTGGAATTTTTGATCCAACGGCTAAACCCTACAGCTTCCATATCCCACTATTAAATGTCAGTAGGGTTTAGCTTGTTAAACTACATGCACATAGTTCTCCAGAAACCTCGGCTCAAACATTCAGGAAGTAGGAGATCATATGACTCATGTAAATTTAATATAGGCAATCACTATCCACTAAAACTGAAAGCAGAAATTCACAGTGATGTTTATCTGTTTTAATAGAAAATTGCAAAGATCCAAAGTGGTGTCTGAAAACTGTAAATTTCTCTGAGGAAACATGAGGTGCAAGGAAAACTGGAACTGATACATGTCAATCTCCAAATAAGCATTAGAGGGAAGCTGCAAAGAGAGATAACCCAAAGTATCTGTGACATAATCTGGCACAGATAAACATTGACAGCTTTGGATGAGAAGAAATGCATCAATCATAAGTGATATACGGAACAGAGTAAAGAGGTTTTTCAGTACAAAGGCCTGAACAATAAAAACTTTTTGGCCATTGTCACTTGATTGGTTGTTTAGCATGACCTTGATTTTCAAAATACACATGCTAGATGCTATAATTATTTATTATTAATTATTAAATGGTGAACCAATTTATGCGAATATGAAGAAAATGAGTAAGTTTTACTTGTAAAAATGTAAATTCCTCATCTATTTTAATTAGTTGCCCTCAAAATATAGATGAGGGCTGGTCATGCTAAACAACTAATTAACTGACAATGGCCTTAGGGCTGTTCCATTTGAAAATATGTACCCCCCCCGGAAGGGGGAAAAAAAAAAAATATATTGGTGGGTGGGGTTGTCCAGAATAGAAATCTCTTGGTGGTCCCTCCAGGTAATAAATTGCTTCTCTTGGTGATTGTTTAAGCCTGTAAAAATATTGCTTCTATGGGTGGGCCCTCTACCAATATGCACTTTGTTATTTGGAAAGGGATTCCTTTTTAAGGGGAGACGCGCGTTGACATATCGGGGCTGAACAATAAAAAAAATTGAAAATGAGATTTTGTATTTTTTACGTCCATAAATGTGCCCAATTTTCACATAAATAAATTTAATGGCTGACAAAATCATTGAAAATAGTTTAATTAATACCTAATTACTCGTGTTGTTAAACGGTCTCTGTCATTATTTGCCTAAAATCGCTGAAAACGGCAAGTTTTAGTCGTTGACAACAACCATTTCCAGGTCTAGATCGTTGGCGTTGTTGTTGTTGTTGTTGTTGCCGCATATCGTTGGAAAGCTGAAGTTACCAGCTTGAATTTGGGTTAGATCGGCAATCTTCGCCTCAATCCGGTGTATTCCCGAGAGAAAATATAGTCGAACTCTTACGGAAACATCCATATGTGGCAGAAGCTCATTATCATACGTCTCGGGGTCTCGAAAACATCCTTTTATGGCGAAAGCTCATTACCATATCACTTCCGTGGATAGCGGAGCGTCCCGAGTGACGTCAATGGATGGCTGTGGGCATGCGCGGTCGGTCACTTCGGTCGATTTTCCACTCAACCTGGCGGCCTGACCGGGCTTGGTGAGATTTCGGACCACTGCAGGTAGCGGTCGTCAATAGGAGAGTGGAATTGAGCCATCTCGGGCGATCGCTTCCCGCATGTGAACTGAAATTATGGCCAGAAGACACTTATTCACCCTGTTTCCGTATGTTATTAACATTGTTAAATGAATTGTTGTTTCCGGGAATAATCAATGTCAATGACGGGGGGGGGGGGAGACTGTGATTGTATGCCTCTAGAGGGCGCTGTGATCAGCTGAATAAACTATTCTATTCTATTCTATTCTTCCTTAGCAACGGCTCAGAAGGAAATGGCGGCTGTTTCATCGCTTCAACTGTTTGAAGCGTGAAAAAACAATAAATCATGCCTATGCACAATTTTTGTATCGTTTGAACGTGCCAAGATGTCAAGGAAATAGTAGAAACGACTCGTGGCTGTAGACACCGAATAAAACTACAGTTTTTACGCTCCAGAGCGCCACTACGATGGTGTACAGCCAAGCATTTGCCATTTTCTTTGAAATCAGTTTTCCGGCCGATATCGTTCTTTAGAAAAAATTGTTTTCCCTTCCAAATAAAAAATGTGGGTGGGTGGGCTGCTATGATGAAAAAAAAATGCTTCTCTCCCAGGTTGTACTGGACATTTATTTGCTGTGCTTGGTGGAGGCAAGGAGAATTAATTTGCATATATTGGTTGTTGGGGTGTACAAAGTTTCCCTTCCGGGGGGGGTACATCTTTTTAAATGGAACAGCCCTTATATGAAAAATGGGAATTGTAGAACTTAAATAATATACACATTGGTCAGCTAATTTTTCAGTGTAACTTTTATTTTTTTTCTGTGATTCTGTGACTCTTACATATTCCTTGTAATGTTATAATGTTCTCTTTTCAGAGCAACATGGAGCAGAGTTTTCAGAGCATGTGGTGGAATATTTTGAGAAGAAATTACAAACGAAGAAAGCTTTGTCTTGGGTGAGTACTGTAAGAATCGTGTTCACATTTCCAGGTGCCAATTCCCGTCCGGAACTGCTTAACCCTTTCACCGATTAAACCCGGTACACGGGGATAACAAGAGTGCCACCCGTACGACCATCCCCGGTAGACTGGGTTAGCTTTAAACCCGTTCGCTATCACGATGGGTACAGCACTTCTATTTTTTCGCATTCGTTTTAACGGAAACCTATCAAACACTGTATACTTCTGGAAAGCCGAAACCCTGATCAATTTGATTCTCGAAATTGTTTGCTTGTTTGAAAAATAAATAAAACAAATTTAGATGTTGAACGAAAAAAATCGGACGAGACAATCGGTATGCGTAATTTTGCCCACGTGACCTCTAGCAGCCAACAGATTTGAGATGAGCGTAGACAGTGGCTGGAAGAATGGAATGACATCATTTTATAATCCAATCGTATCCTCCGTTTTATTTTACCATCCTTTCCAGGTTATTTCCTGTGTAGAAAGGTGAAAGATCGCGCGTTCCAATGTGAGGTCAAACATGAAAATTGGCCGAGTAAAACTCGAGAAAAACGCTGTCAAATGCGGTCGAAAAAAGACCATTTCTCCGTTGGATTTTGATGTTTTTGAGTCGAGAAAGCCGGGGAAAGCACATTCTCTCGCAGCAAAACCTAATTTTGTATGCTATTTTATTACCCCTCGGCCAATTTTGGCCATGGGGTATTGTCGTCGTCTTGTACGTCCGTCTGTCCGTACGTCCGTACGTCTGTACGTCCGTACGTCTGTACGTGAGCGAGATAGCCGGAGAACCGTTCCACTGAAGAATTCCAAATTTGGTATGCTTATTTACCTAGTCAAGGACCAGAAGCCTATTTAATTGGGACCTGATTGGGTGAAAACTTTGTCGGCCATCTTTAATTTTATGCGAAATGGATAATGATCCATATCTCGGAAACCATTGAACTGTTCAATACGAAAGTTGGTATACATCATCGATACATCAAGCAACTTTCAATGAATTACCAAACCGGCTTTTCTGATTGGGTGGAAATCCTGGAGGCCATCTTTAATTTATGCGAAATCGATAATGATACATATCTCTGTTACCATTCAGTTGTTTTATATGAAAGTTGGTATACATCATCGATACATCCAGATACTTTGCTCGAGATCTGATTGACCGAACACCTTGGCGGCCATCTTTAATTTATGCAAAAACTTTAATGATATATATCTCTGATCCAATTTAAGTGTTCTATACCAAATTTGGTATACAGCATCGATGTAACAACTGACTTGCAATGAATAACCACATCAGTTCCTCTGAGTGGGGGGAAGGATGGGTGGCCATCTTTAATTTATGCAAAATCATTAATGATCTCGTTCTCTGATACCGTTCAAGTGCTTGATGTAAAATTTGGTATACATCATCGATGCATCAAGAGACTTACGATAAATGACTGTTCTGGTATCCCTGATTGGGTGGAAACCTTGGTGGCCATCTTTAATTTATGCAAAATCTTTAATAATGTATATCTCTGATATCATTTCAGTGTTCTATACGAAACTTGGTATACAGCATCAATGTATCAAGAGACTTTCAATGAATAACCACATCAGTTCCTCTGAGTGGCGGGAAGGATGGGCGGCCATCTTTCATTTATGCGAAATCATTAATGATCTCCATCTCTGATACCATTCAAATGCTCGTTGTAAAATTTGGTATACATCATTGATGCGTCAAGAAATTTATGTAATGAATACCGGTTTCTCTGATTGGACGGAAATCTTAGGGGTCATTTCTAATTGCAAAATTTTTGATAATCTGTATATTTGTCACTTGACTGCTTGGTGTTCCTGACATCTTGGTTCAAATTGAATGCATTATGAATGTACCCAGAGCCAAGGGGTTTTCTGATGCGCAGCTTCGTATTTATTTTGCTATAAAACTAGAGCAAATAACACTGGAGTGTGTATTGTGGAGACGGGTTTCTTATGTTTTTCTAGAAATCTCAGACGCAAACGCAATTTCTAGCATTCCAAAGACAACATATACAAATTTTAACAGTTCTCAGGGAATTGATCGTCTGCAGGTCACTTTTGTCAGGGGAAATAATCGGCGAAAGGGTTAACAAAGTGCAGCCACAAAATTTAGTTTTACAGCCCATTGTAGAGTTGTTTCCCCTTTTGTCAAATATGTATCAGTGTTAAACCACATACATGGATACACAAATTTCTTCAAAGTCCTGTTTGACCTTAGGAAATGTTTTCAGTGAATTGTGGAGGACAGACAAGAATATGTTTTCGGTTTACAATCGGTATACCTTTTCTAGGTATTGTCATGTTCATTGTCAGAAATGTTTCATCTGGTCCATGAATTTTCTTCCTTGGAACCAAACAGAGAAGTAGAGATGTAGAAAATCCCCATTTGCTTTTGAAATCTGCAGGTAGTATTGTGGTCGATTTTGTTAGGTTATATGAGACAACGAAGCATTTGCCCATTTTATTTTTCAGATTCCCAGTCTAAATGACATACCCCTGCACAGCTTGAAGCCTAACATGCTGGTGAGGTATCGATGTATGGTTCAGGATATGTTTGGACCAGAATTTTTCCTCGGTGTCTATGAGGTAGCTGACCTGAAGACGGGACAGACACAGCTGAAATCTGGCAAATACAGGGATATAGCCCAGTGTAATGTAAGGAAACATTTGACAACATGCCATTTCACCTTGGTTTATAGTTGGTTATGGGCTATTCAAACATACCCAATTGAGGTTAGAAACTTATAATTAGACCGCATGACCTAGTTGTCTGATTATACTACCACTGGAAGATCTATAATATGCTCTGCTCTGAGGGTTGTACAGATGGGGTGAAATAGTAGTTTATAGTACTCACAGATGTTACACAGGCCTCATTTCATGTAAAGCATTTTCAGTTTTCCTGAATGGAAAATGAATAGGCCCCTACTTCAAAATAACTAATAAATAGCATTGTTATGGAAATTACAAAAAATTCAGTACCGGTACCCAAGAAAATTGCGTAACCCACTTTTAAGTTTAATATGGAAAATTGCTTTCCTGGTTTGAACATTTGACTTGCGAAATTACGAAACTGATATGCCGGCAACAGCAAAGCTGAACTTTGGGAAGATATTCTTGTAAACTTCAAATCAATGTTGCTTTTTTTTCTGGTCAAGACAAACCAAGAGTTGAGGCTGGAGTCTGAGAGAAATATTACCATGGACCGACAGACCCTATATTGTGTCCCTATACCTGGAGAAGCCGAGTGGGTCAAGAAAATATCCTTTCCAGCTTCTTTTTTGTTATTATATCGACTACATGTAATCTTGGATACATTAATTCATGTATTCTCCAGTTAAAAGGAGATGAGCATTATTTGATAAATTATGTCAGTCTGACTTTACTATTCTCAAATAGCATTACCAACGTTACACGTGACAGTGTGACTAACGTCACAGGACCTAATTTGATATGATTTAAGTGTGTACCTGAGATGACTCGGGGGGCCCTATGTGCTACCGTGACAGTATTTATATAGCAGTAATTGACAGTGGGTACTGTTCACTTTCCCAGATGTCACCGCTGGTGAGTCATTAGTGTAGCAACTATTATCGCCCTCAGTTCCTATTACTCTTGGACACTTATCAGCCCAGCAGTACAGCACGAGGTCACCCATCCAAGTCTTGACTGGGCTCAAAATTACTTAACTTAGGTGATTTTACGAGATCCAGTGTGTCCAACGTGATATGCCGTATCAGGGAACCTTCAAAAGTCACAGTGAAACATACAGCCAAGGGTTCCTGATGGGCATGACAGTGCACTCGCTGAGCCATCAATAAATAATAAAAATCAGAATTTGGTCAGCTCAGAACTTGCTGGTAACAGTCCCCTAATGCACTTTCATGCAAAAAATCATGGTTCTAATGTCAACGGTTCTCCATATTTTGCCGACGAAAGGATTCAGATGAACTCACTCACTCACTGACTGACTACCGGACAATTTGCAGATGGTAGCCTACTTCGTAGGAATAGAACTTCTTTGGTATGACTAAATAAACTGGCATCATTGTACAAAACCTGCTGATGATCATGTGACCTTGACTAACCTAACGCATTCTCAGAATCAAGCCAGGTCAAAGTCTCACCATCCACCTCCCAACCCTGTGTGCGCAGTAAGCGTGGGCGAGAGGATGAAGCTGGTGACAGTTCTCAGTCATCAAATGTGGAGGGAGGTATGATGGGCGAGGAATCTACCCAACCTGACAGTAATACCATGGAAACAGAGACACCTGTTGAAGGCACGGACAGTAAAAGAACAAGAACGGAGCAACCCACGGGTAAAACAGAGCTGCAGAAGTCTGGTGTAGTTGCCTCCTTTATGTCCATCTATCATATTTGTTTATACAGGACAGGTTAAGGTTGATATAGTTTATTGAATGATCTCCTAAAAACCTCAGCATCCCCCGGATATGTTCTGGGAGCTATCATAATCATGCTAAAATTTGTGAACCCATTATGTCCCTTTCTCTGTCTTCTAAACTAGGCCTTGTGCCAGCCCTACCCATATATATTATGAGTGGGAGCTTACATCATGCTACAATTATTGAACCCATGAACTCGCCCCCGAGAGAATGTCCCCTAAATGGAGTTCCCACTCTCTTTGTGCAAAATCAGGCTTCTGCCGACCCCACCACCCTCAGGGAGCTTATATCATGCTGCACTATTGATGAATATATCTACTTCCCCCAGAAGCATAGCCCTGCTCCCATACATTCCATTTTCCATGCAAGCCTTTCCCCATCTGAAATATTTTGGAATTTTACATCATAACAATATCAGAATATGCAAGTCTACTGATGACCTGCTATAGCATTGTGCAGGTCCATCAAAAGTCATCCTTCAGATAATGCGGACTTAGGTGTTGTCACTAACATGCACATTTTGGGATTGAATTAACTCTGCACTACCTGGTGGGAATCTGATGGTCTCGATCCACGAGGAGAGTCACATGTTTTTCATCGGCTTGCTTCAGGACGACTTGTCTCCGGATTTTAGAGTAAAATACAATATAATAAATATATGAATATGGCAAATAAAATGGGTCAGTTCAGGCTTCAGACGGGTCCTGGATTTCTTTGAATTCTAAGAAAATAAATTCCGGGTCGTGAAAATTCTTGAATTCTGACAAGGCGTAAAAAAAAAAAAGACCTGTGTTTCCGGTAACCCGACCGACCCTAGATTTTTCTGCCGACCCTAAATATTTTTTTTCTTTTTTTTCTTTTTTCTGACGGGTAATTCTCGCAAATGACCAAAAAAGACGGGTAGACGGGAGATTGAGACTGACCAAGTAAAGTTACAATATATATCCAATAATATAGGCGGGCCAATGCTTGGATAGCCTTTTGATCGACATAGGCTTACGTTTATTTCAAAACCATCTTCGTCCGCCATCTCTCGTCCGCCTTGTTCATAACCAGCGCCATGTTTTTTTGCATTCTGGGAATCCAAGAAATCGGACTCCGTCACCCATAGTGCGATTACTGCAGGCGCGAAGGTTCCCAATTCTCCAGCGAGCTCTCCCGTGAAGCAACAACTACAACATAATGCAAAAAGATGACTGTCCGACGATTTCGCCAATGTTGAATTTGATCGATTGATGCTCGTTCTCCTGATAAGTAAAGACAAATTGGGCGTTCTCCTAATCTCCTGATAAGTAAAGACATGGGGATGAAGGAATACTACCAACTGCTGCCTTTTCGTGGCAGTTTCATAACGCGACTTGAAGTGAGTTTATGATAGGCCTACAGTATCGTACGCTGAACCACGCGGCACATGCACGGGGCACTGCAGGCAGCCAGTGCCGTAGACGATCTATTCTATACGTTTTTACCGAGATTTCGAACTGAATTTTTCGAAAAACATTAAATTTTCACACAGTATATCAACTCAATTATAGTAATTATATCCCCAGAGTACCATGTGAAGAGAGCATTCCTCAATTAGATGGGTGATTTTTTTAATTTTTTCAAATTTATTTTTGGACATCACGGCGGCAAGACGGCATGTTTTTCTGTACAGATTAGATAGCCATCCTGGCCCTGATAACATGGTAGCCTATGGTGATGTGTTGTCCTTACATAAAATGCTGGACTTTTTAATTTCTTTTTATCTAGCAAGTAAATCAATAAAAACTCAAGATTCTAGTTGAGGCCGTGGGCCATTAACTCCAAATCTTTTGGACATTATGATTATATCTCAAGTAAAAACATTCTCGCAAACTTGGGTATTGGGTTCACATCGACTAGAGAATGAATGGATTTGTTTTTTTAGCTTACCCACCTAAATCCAAAATGACCACTTACCTCAATTTTTTTAGGCCATGGTCTTATTCGACATAAGAGAAATAATTAACTCAAACACTTATGTATATATTTACACAATATGCAATGCATAAATGTCATTAGTTAAAAATGGAACTCTTTCTAGTTGTGTAGTACAAAGAACAGCATAAAATAATCCTTATTCCATTAGCCCCCATATAAAAAAAAGAATATAAAAAAAAAAAAATCCCTACCTACCTACCCTATTTTTTCTGATGCATGTTACCGGAAACACAGGATTTTTTTTTTTAGGCCCAATATTTGTAAAGAATGCTGGAAAAGTCGACTGTCATTGAATTTAATTGTCCCCTTGCCCCCAAAAATATCTCCCACAACTAAAGTAATACTGAAATTTCTAAAACTGAATTTATTCTTCAATTTAGTGAGATCTGTACGAAACTTGATAGTTGAAATACATGATCATTTTCATTCTAATGTACATTGTTGAATTTGCTGAATGAAACGTGGTAAAAGGTGTTTAAAAAAATTCAGTTAAAAGGTCCTGGAAAGAGGATGTATGGACCTGGAAGAGTCTTGGAATTTTGTCTTTCACAAAGGGCAGGAACCCTGGCAGTTGTGAAAGTGAAATAACCTATCGTACAAGACATAAATGTTGAATATGGTGGGGCAAGTGTTTCCTGTGTTTATAGTAAAAAATAGTCCCATTTTTTCATTTCAGGTCCAGCAACTCCTTTGATGGCGGATCTCAATTTTCCTTTGGAAGGTGAAACAGGAACTCCATGTCTTGTAAAGGTATATACATTAAACATTAAAAAGAAAGAAAAAAAATGATACATCCGATTCATGTCTGATTGACTGATATTTACTTGTACCGTTTCATTCTAATAACATTATCCCTCTCCAAGTTGAATCACACTTTGGTGGTCTCAATGTAGAGCAGTCATTTCACAAGCGGTCGGTCCCAGGTTCCGATCCCGGGCCAGTCATTCTGAGGGAAAAAACGAACTTGTCTTCCTTGCTTGGTGCTCGGCAGTAAGAGGACAGATCAAGGACTGGTTGGTCCATTGTAAGGATTGAGTCATCGTGATAGGACTGAAATATTGTTGAAAGTGATGTCAAATTCCTACTTACTCCCTCTTCAAGTTGATTTTAGATTAAATCATTGCAAAATTATCTACATGTCTTTGTTGATTACTTTTCAGTTTTCAGCGAATAGATCTAGTTCATCTCCCCAACCCACATTTCCACTTCAATTCCTAGACAATAGTCGACCTGACAGGTGCATTAATCTTTATCTACAGCATAGGGCAGATTTTTAACCATTCATAACTGGTGTAAATATGGTAAATATGCATCAAATTATATGGGACCATGTTATGCTTACGTTGAAGATCACTTTGACAACTTCAAGTTGAAAATCGTCCCATTATCACTGATGAAAATATTCCCCATACTGAAGCCATAGGAAACAGAGGGAGCCTACTAACTACAAATTTTAGCAGAGAGTCCTGCTTAAGTTTACCAGTCAGCCCACCACCGTGAATCTTTTGTCCAAAACTTCAAGTGGAAATGTCGGATTGAATTTTACTTCACCTCCACTTCTCATTTATCAGGTGTATGCTGGCCTCGATAGTTTTAAGGTTAACGACACTGTGGAGTTTGTGGGTGTACTCTCCGTGGATCCGGCCTTGGCTCAGTTTGAGAATGCTAATTGGTATGTATTCGTTTTGTCATCCATAAATATGTCACAACATGTGGTCTGTTTCTGATACTGATGTTTACTTGTATCTGGAGCCTTACAAATATGTTTATTTCAGGGCTGTTCCAGAAAAAAGTACATGGGGGGGACAGACGGCACTTCATATATTTACGTATGGGTCGTGGGGTAAACGAGTTATATGATTACATGGGTGGTTGTCTGAATGATAAACTGATTTATGTGGGTTGTGGGTGATGGAAAAGAAAACTAAATTCTGGTGGTTGTTGGGGGATTTAATAAAATTAATAAAAGTTGCACAAAATAAATCTAGAAGGCGAGTTCTCCTTTACCGAATACCTGATGAATTCCTTTTTTTGATGGGTCGCCACGGCAAGAATTGCGCGATCCAGAAGATGTTCGTCTGAATTCACTCATCAGAATTTACCCTCGGGGCGATTATTCTGTTATAAGGAGGCACATTATGTGACACAGTTTGTGTGTGCAGAGGAATATGTTCGAATACGGGAAATACCGAATGTAGTCACATGATCAATCTCGACCAATAGAACAGATTTCAGAATCTCAAGAAAATTCCCGGACTTCCAGTCTCACCCGACCATGTTGTTGTTGTTGCTATTTTGTGGATAATGAATCTCCGTTAAACCATTCTAGCAAACGGAAAATCTTGGGTTTGAGAATGCCTCAAAAATATAAATTATGTCAATACAATTCAAGTTATGTACCTCCGGTTCAATAAGTTCGAAATAACTGGTTCCCGTGCGTTTATACATGATTTCCAAAACAGTGCGTTCTCCCCGCAGAGTCGTATTTCCCAAAATAGACTCAGCCGACTCAGCTAAGTAGGTCAGGGAAAGCTGAATGCCTGTAGCTCTGTCTGCAGTCTGAGCGGCTGAGGGCGTGTTGTTTTCGTCCCGTGAATGTAACTGGAAGCAGTACGTAACCGCGTGTTTGTTGGCGGCAGTTTTCACAGGGAAGTTTCTATGGCTCACTGTTGACAATGTCGGACGTATATTTGTAGTTTTCAGTCGACTATGTACAAAATTGTTGACAGTACGACTGACATAAAGGACTTTAAAACTGAAGTCAAAAACAAATTTAAATGGTCATGGCTGGAGGAAAAATAAATATCAGTGGCGTCTGACGATATGGATAACCTGGCTATGCATTGTGCATGTTGTGCAACGATAATTAGAGATTATTGTATACCCATTTCCATATCGGCCCTGGTATCAGCCCGAGACCCCCATATCAGCCAGAGGGCCGAAGGCCCGAGGGCTGATATGGGGGTCGAGGGCTGATGCCAGGGACGATATGGAAATGGGTATATCATAATCTATTTATCACATATTTATAGATGAATGGTAGCATAATTTGTAATTGACGAAACAAGTAGACATAGATTTTAGTTTTACATGAAACTGTTTCATCGAAAATTGGACCCTCGGTAAAATGCAGTCAACGTTGCAAAAATTTCTTAGTCTCATTTCGATGACACACCAGAGCGAAAAGGTTCAAATTCAAAATCGATTATCGAATGAGTATACATACTTCAAAACATTTAATACGTAGGAAATACTAGCCAGATCCAGCTGAAAAGCACAAAAGTGCGCTCGGTCAGACTGTGGAGAGAATGCGACGAGCTCCTCGAGGGGGAACCACTCCTGTGCGCGATATCAGCCCAAGGGCAAATAACCGATATCAGGCCCGCGCGTGAGGGCAGAAATCCATATCATGATATGGAACGGTGTCATTCCACAGTATCAACGGGGCTAAATGTCCAGTATCACAGGCAAATATGTGATAAACTGAAATACGTAACCACTGGCACTTGAATAATCATTTTAAACTTGCAAAAAATCTCAAATCTTATAGAATATTTGCGTAGAAGTTGTGACCAGCTGGGCTAAAACGCAATCATACAAACATACAAAACAAACTGAACATCAGACAACAGATAAAACATGCAAATAATAAAAGGGTTTCCATTTACCCGACATTAAAATAGCCATATTTTATAATAATCATAGGCATGCTGAGGTGTATATATTTATAGGTGATCAGTGATTCTATAGAACATCAAACATGTATACTAACCCAAGAGGCTGAAACAGTCGTAGACAAATTTTGCGATTGCTTTAGCCATGATAAAGTTTGAGCCATCAACAAGTTGCTTGAAAATGAGACTTTGTATTGTCTGTTCACTGCCTAGCTAAAATGGTGTTTCCCTTCCAGCAACGCTATGCCGACGACAAATACATTTCCCTGTTGGTAACTCGAACATCTCCATCACACACTTATTATTACCTTTGCACCCTATTGGACATTCATTAACTTGAGAAAATGGCCCACGATGAATAAAAATACCATAATCGATGTTGTGATCATCATCCCCTGTATACACGGGGTCTATTTTGACGTAAATGCCCATCTTCTTGACCCTCAATTTCAGGTCATTTTGAGGCTCCATAAGGATAATTTTATCGTCTGTAATTAATATATGACCGACGAGGGTCAATTTAGTCTGCCATTTCGGTATTTTTATTTATCGCGGCCCATTTTCTGAAGTTAATGAAGGTTGTTGGCATAGCATTGAGGGAAGGGAGACGCTATGTATCTTAGCTATTCACTGCCTCGCAATCTCATGTTGAGTGGACAGAGCCAATTTCATTTGCTTCCAATAGTGTGGCGTCTACATCACAGGTGTTCAGATTTTTTTTACAAAGATCCACTCCAATCTCTGATCGAGGAGTGGCACCTTCCATGGTTTGGCTGGGTTGATGAGAATGTCGGGGAAAGAGTTGTTGAAGAGTTTCTTAAGGCAGTAAATTTTGGGCAATACTGGTCGCCTTTTGACAAATCGGGACTGGTGATTTACGTCAGTTAAGGAATATATCTATATAAGAAATAGATGAACTGAAGGAATCAATTTTGGGGGGAAAAAAGTGAGACATTTCAAACGATTTATCAATGCCCTGGGAACAGAAGTTGGGCCAACGCCGGCAACAGAACTGCATGGTACAACAACGAAGAATATTTTTTTATACATATATATATTTGGATGTCCAGTGTATATAACCAATTTTAAGTGACAATATTGCCTGGAGGTAGAGAGATACATGTACAAATACAAAAATGCAAATAACAACAGTACAGAAATGGATTGTTGGCTTGAAGATATTTTTTTTATTTACATAGGTTGTTGGGTTGAAGTACGTTTATTTTAAGTACATGGGTTGTTGGGTTGAAAGTAACTGTATATCTAAATCTGGTGGTGGTTGGTTACAAATTATATTCAATAATATGGGTGGTGGGGATAAAAATATATTTAATTACATGGGTGGTGGGGGCAAAAAAAAAGTGCCTTCTGTCCCCCCCATGCGTTTTTTTCTGGAACAGCCCTCAGTGTATCTATCAAAATGAAGAAATTTTATTTATTTTCAAGAAAAGTGAAATTATTTGTCATGGTGACTTCCATTGTTGAGCTACTGGAGAACTCCCATTCAGGCCATTAACCAGAAATAAGATGAAGGGTGTTCAAAAGGCAGGGTTTTTTCAGGGCCACCCCTAAGCAGGTCACCTGGGATTGCATTTAGATCTCTTTCGTCAACAGGTTTTACCACCTGGAGGCGAAACCCTATATGCTTTTCCGAAAAATAACTTGAGAACCTCGTATGGGATTTCTTTTCAAATTTGGTATTCCATGAGATGTCCCTTGGGTTTGCGTTTCGACCACTGGCCCCTAGATGTGGCGCCACCTGATGGCAAAATTTGTTTCTGGGTAATAAGTTGAACCACTCAACTTGGTATGAATATGCCATGACATGACAAAATGCCATAACTCCATGCTATGCATCCAAACTCCTACACCGGGCCATAAAACATTTTGGCCTGGACTGTTAAGGGGCTGAGGGGTTGTAGCACCTCTGGTGCCTCATGTTATTGTCTAAAAGTTGATAACGGTGATGAATGTATTTTACAGTGAGGAGCCGAGTATAGCTGACCCAGTACTAGAGGTTCAAGAAGAGGAGAAATTGGCCCACGCTCCCCCGCCTTCTCTCGTACCACGACTACATGTCATACTGGCACATCCGTTATTCTCCAACAACCCTCTGCTACCCACCAAGGAAGAGGATAGCAAACATGGTGTGTAAACGGCATTTTCTGCAGCTCATAGCATTTGTATTTGATGGAGGGAATATTCGCGGTTGCGAATAATAAGAAAAGTCTAGATGTTGAGCAAAAAAAATTCCTTGTGCTCTGAATTTCAATACAATGTAAAAGGGATACAGCATCATTCCTGGTAGGGCAGATTTACTGGTTGGCGCAATTTATCACTTGAGAATCAAATATTGTCCTGCATATACAATATGTTGGCAGCTGTCAGTTTTCTTTTCCTGAACAGTACGGCTTATAGCATTGGACACACCGTTTCTCGTCAGATCACCGAAGTTAAGCAACGTGAAACTCGGTCAATACTTGGATGGGTGACCGGGTGCTGTACTGGCTGGGCTGATCAGTGTCCAGGGTAATAGGAACTGTGAGCACTCTCGTGTTCTGGCACATGTAGGCACCATCGTGATATGACTGAAACAAGGTTGAAAACGACGTTAAACCCTACTACTCACTCACTCTTTTCCTGAACAAATTAGATCTCCGATGTTACTCTCCACTCTTTGAGATGTACATGCTATATGTCTTCGTGCTATACTAAAACTTGCTTTATAATGAGGGACAGGTGTGTGCCTTTTGTTCTTTTAGCAGCTTATGTTGTCCAGTGCATGAGAATCTACCTTTCAGGGTATCATTTAGTGATACTGCAGAAAAAATCAACCAAAAGCAAACAGGCTGTATCCATTTATATTGGTTACATGTAGTGAATAGCATAACGAATCAAGTTTCACCAAAATTTTAAGATACATCGATAGTTCTGTTGAAATACGTATACTGTCATTGTATGTTGTGAACCTGAGGCTGATCTCATTTGGTTTATTATTAATAACTACTAATTGCTTGATTTCAGTGATAGAGGAACTGGAGGCCAACATGAAAGAATTAAGGACTCGGCTGTTGTCTGTGATACAACACTCCTTATTGGGAGATGCTCTGGCTGCGGAGTACATAATATGTTACCTACTCGCATCTGTGTAAGTGTTTCTTGTAACAATGATAGACCATTTCGAGTTCTCAAATGCATTTTGGAATTTTTTCACGAATTAGTCTGACTGATTCACTCAAAACAAGATCAATTTTGATTGTTGATAAAATTTCATTTATCAAGAAAGTATTCGCTATCCACAATAGCGAATTTTTCTTCCCGAGTTATGAATGTGCATCGTTATAAAGAAAATATTGTTTGGTTTGATTTTTAGATATGCTCGAGCAGATGTGATGCCTCTGGGGAAGTTTAGTGTCAACCTATCTGGGTGTACCAAGGAGCTCTGTAGATTCCCTGGTCTATTCTATCATTTAGTATCCAATCTTGTGACAAAGGTTTGTTCCACATCACATGTACTGTTTAATAGATATTTTGACACCCCCAGGTTTATTGGGTTTTTACCTTGGCCTACAACTACTTTCGAACACTTTGTTTGTCATAAGACATGAATAACTGGTGCACCCATGGGGTCCGTAGGTGTAAAAAGAAATAGGTACCTGTGGGGTTCTGGGTATGAAAAGTAATAAGGACTCAAACGTCATGATGTGACTGAAACGTTGTTGAAAGCAACGTTAATTCTATTCACTCAGTCACTCAATTACACTTAACAGAAGTCAGAGATGATCATATCTCACATAGCAGTAAATGAAAGCATACAATACGGTAAACCAGGAGAAAGTAATGATATTTACAACAATCATGGGAGACGACTCTATTTTGACAATACACGGTTGTCCACCTGTTATCTCCATTAGACCATATATGATTGCCAAGATCGATGTAGAAATAACATGAAATTTTTCATTGAATTCCTCAAGTTTGATCTAACTGTGAATTAATTTCTACCTTCTCATACTAAAAGTGTAATCCAAATTCATGAGAAATCATTCAAGAGTTCAAAATTACACAGAAAAAGAAAGTGCATTCGAAATGGCCTGGCCAACTACAGCTTATATAGCACCAAGATGTAGTCCTGCGAATGTAGCTTGCGAACTCTCATAACTTCTGAGAAAACTAACATTGCTCACAGATCTTTATTTTTTTCCCCTAGTCACATATGTTACCCATGAGCCTAACAAAGATGAACGAAGCGAAATTCAGCCCAGAGAAAGACTACAAAGCTGACAGACTGAAGAGTGGCATGTTACAGCTCAGTGATCAGACCCACCTTGTCATCGATGAAACTGTTCTACAGGCTGGTCAGCTGGACACAAAGGGTTATTATCATCATAGTTTTACTGTAAATTATACGCCAACTTGTACCTGAAATATTGACACACACAGCTTTAAATTTGCCTAAATATAATATTTTGAATGTATGCTGAAAATTACATGTATACTAAATGCACTGTTATATGACTCTATATATGAATTATCCACCTCTTTTAAAATGTCTCATATTTTGAGGGAAGGGATTTTTCCCAAAGCCGATTTTTCTCTGAGCAGTGAAATTTTGCAAACTATCTGAACATCATTGGTGCATCCAACCAAAATGTGGTAGGTCCGTCATGTATGATACTGACAATCGGGCACTGTATGCTTGCAATATACTTGCTCCTTGTCAATATTTAGTTGAAGGGTTCCCCACACGTAGTCTCCATGTTTTATGGGATTGACATATCATACATGACGGATAGATCCAAAATGTGGGTCAAATTCACCAAACGAATTTCGCCATGACAATTCGCATATTGAATTATGACATCGAAGAGGCCAGTCCCAATGTTACAACATTACAAGCTTTGAAACTTACTTAGATTCTGAATAGATTTCCTAGATTTCAGAATAAAAGTGCAGAATTTACATAGTGATACTATGCGGAACTTCACTGCTCTGATAAAAATTGGCTCCGATATATTGTCGAATATGTAAGACAGATCGTACTACTTTATTGCACAATTTTTGCTCTGAGCTGATGAAATCTGACTGGAAGTATGCTTCCCTTTTCCAGGTGTGAATAATGTCACTGCCCTGGGGAATCTCATTACATGGCAGAAGGTGGAATACGACTTCAGCTTTCACAGACAGGATTTCCCTGCCAATGTCCCTGTTCTGACTCTCTCAGAAGGCAAATCTTTATTACCGGTAAGTTTTTTTGAGACCTAGCTATTTGAGATTTCAGCACATTTTCAAATCGAAATAGCTCAATGAGTCCAAAACCACTCGGCTGTTGCGATTCAGGTGCATCAAGAGATATTGCGATAACATCAAAAGGCAAAGAAATGGAAAGACAATTACTTCTGTCTCAAAACTTGACCTTGAAAATTAGGTAAAGGTCAGTCATCTTCAATAGGGTTGTAGTCTATAGTCTGATGCATGTGCGGTGTAAATCAGTAAATGGTGTAAATCAGTAAAGGCTAGGTATAACCCTTCAGGACATATCTTGTCAACAGCATTTGACCTTGAAAAATCATTCTATCATCCTCGATATGCATCTGGTTCATCATCAGCCACGTATGCGATACGCATTTGAAGAGCCGGACTTGAATCCTTGCAAAGATATTGTGCTTACAGAATTGGATCTATATCTACCTATAATTTGACCTTGAAAAACCAGGTCAAGGTCAGTCATATTAAATTGGCTTTAGTCAGATGCAGCTACAAACCTGAGGGATGTTTTAGAAATAAGTATACGAGATGGGGGAAAGATTATTCAGTTCTATGGTATATGTATATTAGGGAGATGGGATAAAAGGTATATTTTTGGTGGTTAAAAAAAAGTGGTCTCCCCTTACCCCATGTACCTTTTTCTGGAGTGGCACTAAATTTGACCTTTTAATAAGAGATATGTTATTTACAACACTGGAACTAAACTATCTTATTAAACAATAGGTCAAGGCCAGTCCTTTTTGATTAGGTTTCTGATTCATTGCCAGTCTCATATATGGTATGAATTTGCTGAGGCTGGGTACAATTATTTTAACAATAAACATGTTAACAGAGACAAACAGATGACACCAACAAAGACAATACCCCTTCAGTCATTGAGTAATAACTGGCGATGTTGGTTCATTTTGTGCACACCCCAGGTCATGGTAAGAATAGGCCTCGGCTCCCTCGACAACTTCAAGCTGTCGTAAGAGGCAACTACTGGTGCACCTCTGGGGTTCCCGGGCATGAGAGGAATGAGATCCCACCCATGGGGTTCCCGGGGGTCAAACAGATTAGGACCCTACCCGTGGGGTTCTCGGGTGTGAAAAAGAATAGGACCCAAATTGCATGAAATCATTAAATATTGTTGAAAGTGACGTTAAATCATATTCACTCATTTTGGCTATAATAAGTTTGGAACGCCTCACCTAACATTGTTAGTAAAACATCCAATTTAGCCCTATGTTACATTCAGCTTGGGGCCTAAAATCATGAGTT
>JAVTVY010009756.1:0-47373 GCA_036873755.1 Hanleya hanleyi
TCCACAGCATTAATCAGACTGGCTGTTATCCCTTGTCATGCTTATTGGTAGGAGCCACAACAATAATCAAACTGGCTGTTATCCCTTGTCATGCTTATTGGCAGGATCCACAGCAGTAGTCAAACTGGTTGTTCTCCGTTGTCATGCTTATTGGTAGGATCCACAGCAGTAATCAAACTGGTTGTTCTCCTTTGTCATGCTTATTGGTAGGATCCACAGCAGTAATCAAACGGGTTGTTCTCCTTTGTCATGCTTGATGGTAGGCTCCACAACAGTAATCAAACTGGTTGTTCTCCCTTGTCATGCTTATTGGTAGGATCGTGTCAGCAGTAATCAAACTGTTTCTTCTCCCTTGTCTTGCTTCTTGGTAAGATCCACAGCAGTAACCAAACTGGTTGTTCTCCCTTATCGTGTTTATTGGTAGGACCTGTAACAGAAATCCTACTGGTTGTTCTCCCTTGTCATGCTTACTGGTAGGACCCACAGCAGTAATAAAACTGGTTATTCTCCCCAACTGTGCTTATTGGGAGGATCCACAGCAGTAATCAAACTGGTTGTTCCCCATTGTCATGCTTATTGGTAGGATACAAAGCAGTAATCAGACCGGTTGTTCTCACTTGTCATGCTTATTGGTAGGATCCACAGCAGTAATCAGACTGGCTGTTCTCCCTTGCCATGCTTATTGGTAGAATCCACAGCAGTAATCAGACTGGTTGTTCTCCCTTGTCATGCTTATTGGTAGGATCCAAAGCAGTAATAAAACTGGCGCTCACTAATTGTCATGCGTATTGGTAGGATCCACAGCAGTAATCACACTGGTTGTTCTCCCTTGTCATGCTTATTGGTAGGATCCACAACAGTAATCAGACTGGTTGTTCTCCCTTGTCATGCTTATTGGTAGAATCCACAGCAGTAATCAGACTGGTTGTTCTCCCTTGTCATGCTTATTGGTAGGATCCAAAGCAGTAATAAAACTGGCGCTCACTAATTGTCATGCGTATTGGTAGGATCCACAGCAGTAATCAAAATGGTTGTTCTACTTATCATGCTTACTGGGAGGATCCAAAGCAGTAATAAAACTGGTGCTCACCAATTGTCATGCGTATTGGTAGGATCCACAACAGTAATCAAACTGGTTGATATCCCTTGTCATGCTTATTGGTAGGATCCACATCAGTAATCAAACTGGTTGTTTTCCCTTGTCATACTCATTGGCAGGATCCAAAGCAGTAATAAAACAGGTTGTTCTCCCTTGTCATGCTTATTGTTAGCATCCAAAGCAGTAAAAAAAACTGGTGCTCACTAATTGTCATGCGTATTGATAGGATCCACAGCAGTAATCACACTGGTTGTTCTCCCTTGTCATGCTTATTGGTAGGATCCACAGCAGTAATCAAACTGGTTGTTCTACTTATCATGCTTATTGGGATGATCCACAGCAGTAATAAAACTGGTTTTCTCCCTTGTCATGCTTATTGGTAGGATCCAAAGTAGTAATAAAACTGGTGCTCACTAATTGCCATGCGTATTGGAAGGATCCACAGCAGTAATCAGACTGGCTGTTCTCCCTGATCATGCTTATTTGGTAGGATCCACAACAGTAATCAAGCTGGTTGTTCTCCCTTGTCATGCTTATTGGTAGGATCCACAGCAGTAATCAAACTGGTTGTCACAGCAGTAATCAAACTGGTTGTTCTCACTTGTCATGCTTATTGGTAGGATCCACAGCAGTAATCAGACTGGTTGTCACAGCAGTAATCAAACTGGTTGTTCTCACTTGTCATGCTTATTGGTAGGATCCACAGCAGTAATCACACTGGTTGTTCTCCCTTGTCATGCTTATTGGTAGGATCCACAGCAGTAATCAAACTGGTTGTTCTACTTATCATGCTTATTGGGAGGATCCACAGCAGTAATAAAACTGGTTTTCTCCCTTGTCATGCTTATTGGTAGGATCCAAAGTAGTAATAAAACTGGTGCTCACTAATTGCCATGCGTATTGGAAGGATCCACAGCAGTAATCAGACTGGCTGTTCTCCCTGATCATGCTTATTTGGTAGGATCCACAACAGTAATCAAGCTGGTTGTTCTCCTTTGTCATGCTTATTGGTAGGATCCACAGCAGTAATCAAACTGGTTGTCACAGCAGTAATCAAACTCGTTGTTCTCACTTGTCATGCTTATTAGTAGGATCCACAGCAGTAATCAGACTGGCTGTTCTCCCTTATCATACTTATTTGGTAGGATCCACAACAGTAATCAAGCTGGTTGTTCTCCTTTGTCATGCTTATTGGTAGGATCCACAGCAGTAATCAAACTGGTTGTTCTCCATGGTCATGCTTATTGGTAGGATCCACAGCAGTAATCAAACTGGTTGTTCTTCCTTGTCATGCTTATTGGTAGGATCAACAACAATAATCAATCTGGTTGTTCTCTCTTGTCATGCTTATTGGTAGGATCCACAGCAGTAATCAGACTGGTTGTTCTCCCTTGTCATGCTTACTGGTAGGATCCACAACAGGAATCAGACTGGCTGTTATCCCTTGTCATGCTTATTGGTAGGATCCACAGCAGTATTCAAATTGGTTGTTCTCCCTTGTCATGCTTATTGATAGGATCCACATCAGTAATCAAACTGGCTGTTCTCCCATTTCATGCTTATTGGTAGGATCCACAGCAGTAATCAAACTAGTTGTTCTCCCTTGTCATGCTTACTTGTAGGATCCACAGCAGTAATCAGGCTGGTTGTTCTCCCTTGTCATGCTTATTGGTAGAATCCACAACAATAATCAAAATGGTTGTTCTCCCTTGTCATGATTATTGGTAGGATTACTACACATATAAGGGAAGTGGGAAGAGGTGTCGACATACTGACAGTCACATGGCTTCACAGTATAGTCTTCTGGTTAACCTTTTCTAAAGCACATACCAAGAATCTAACAATTCGTGATATGTGTTGTATCTCAGGTACGCTTTTATTGTACCTGTTCATGTGGCAACTTGATTATTGGTAGGATCCACAGCAGTAATCAAACTGGTTGTTCTCCCTTGTCATCCTTATTGGCAGGATCCACAGCAGTAACCAAACTGGCTCTCCCGAATTGTCATGCTTATTGGTAGGATCCACAACAATAATCAGACTGGTTGTCCTATCTTGTCAGGCTTATTGGTAGGATCCACAGCAGTAATCGAACTGGTTCTCCAAAATTGTCATCCTTATTGGTAGGATCCACAGCAGTAATCAGACTGGTTGTTCTCCCTTGTCATGCTTACTGGTAGGATCCACAACAGTAATCAGACTGGCTGTTATCCCTTGTCATGCTTATTGGTAGGATCCACAACAATAATCAAACTGGCTGTTCTCCCTTGTCATGCTTATTGGTAGGATCGTGTCAGCAGTAATCAAGCTGTTTCTTCTCCCTTGTCTTGCTTCTTGGTAAGATCCACAGCAGTAACCAAACTGGTTGTTCTCCCTTGTCATGCTTACTTGTAGGATCCACAGCAGTAATCAGACTAGCTGTTCTCCCTTGTCATGTTTATTGGTAGGATCCACAACAATAATCAAACTGGGTGTTCTCCCATTTCATGCTTATTGGTAGGATCCACAGCAGTAATCAAACTAGTTGTTCTCCCTTGTCATGCTTACTTGTAGGATCCACAGCAGTAATCAGGCTGGTTGTTCTCCCTTGTCATGCTTATTGGTAGAATCCACAACAATAATCAAACTGGTTGTTCTCCCTTGTCATGATTATTGGTAGGATTACTACACATATAAGGGAAGTGGGAAGAGGTGTCGACATACTGACAGTCACATGGCTTCACAGTATAGTCTTCTGGTTAACCTATTCTAAAGCACATACCAAGAATCTAACAATTCGTGATATGTGTTGTATCTCAGGTACGCTTTTATTGTACCTGTTCATGTGGCAACTTGATTATTGGTAGGATCCACAGCAGTAATCAAACTGGTTGTTCTCCCTTGTCATGATTATTGGTAGGATCCACAGCAGTTATCAAACTGGTTCTCCTAATTGTCATGCTTATTGGTAGGATCCACAACACTAATCAGACTGGCTGTTATCCCTTGTCATGCTTACTGGTAGGATCCACAACAATAATCAAACTGGCTGTTATCCCTTGTCATGCTTATTGGTAGGATCCACAGCATTAATCAGACTGGCTGTTATCCCTTGTCATGCTTATTGGTAGGATCCACAACAATAATCAAACTGGCTGTTATCCCTTGTCATGCTTATTGGCAGGATCCACAGCAGTAGTCAAACTGGTTGTTCTCCGTTGTCATGCTTATTGGTAGGATCCACAGCAGTAATCAAACTGGTTGTTCTCCTTTGTCATGCTTATTGGTAGGATTCACAGCAGTAATCAAACGCGTTGTTCTCCTTTGTCATGCTTGATGGTAGGCTCCACAACAGTAATCAAACTGGTTGTTCTCCCTTGTCATGCTTATTGGTAGGATCGTGTCAGCAGTAATCAAACTGTTTCTTCTCCCTTGTCTTGCTTCTTGGTAAGATCCACAGCAGTAACCAAACTGGTTGTTCTCCGTTATCGTGTTTATTGGTAGGACCTGTAACAGAAATCCTACTGGTTGTTCTCCCTTGTCATGCTTACTGGTAGGACCCACAGCAGTAATAAAACTGGTTATTCTCCCTAATTGCCATGCTCAATTGTACGATCCACAGTAGTATTCAAACTGCTTGTTCTCCCTGGTCAAGATTTTTCGTAGGATCCACAGCAGAAATCAAACTGGTTGTTTTCCCTAATTGTCATGCTTATTGGTAGGATCCACAACAGTAATCAAACTGGGTGTTCGCCCTAATCGTCATGCTTATCGGTAGGTTCCATAGCAGCAATCACACTGGTTGTTCTCCCCAATCGTGCCTATTGGTAGGACCTACAGCAGTAATCAGACTGGTTGTTCTCCCTTGTCATGCTTATTGGTAGAATCCACAGCAGTAATCAGACTGGTTGTTCTCCCTTGTCATGCTTATTGGTAGGATCCAAAGCAGTAATAAAACTGGCGCTCACTAATTGTCATGCGTATTGGTAGGATCCACAGCAGTAGTCACACTGGTTGTTCTCCCTTGTCATGCTTATTGGTAGGATCCACAACAGTAATCAAAATGGTTGTTCTCCCTTGTCATGCTTATTGGTAGAATCCACAGCAGTAATCACACTGGTTGTTCTCCCTTGTCATGCTTATTGGTAGGATCCACAGCAGTAATCAGACTGGTTGTTCTCCCTTGTCATGCTTATTGGTAGGATCCACAACAGTAATCACACTGGCTATCCTCCCTTGTCATGCTTATTGGTAGGATCCACAGCAGTAATCAGACTGGTTGTTCTCCCTTGTCATGCTTATTGGTAGAATCCACAGCAGTAATCAGACTGGTTGTTCTCCCTTGTCATGCTTATTGGTAGGATCCAAAGCAGTAATAAAACTGGCGCTCACTAATTGTCATGCGTATTGGTAGGATCCACAGCAGTAATCAAAATGGTTGTTCTACTTATCATGCTTACTGGGAGGATCCAAAGCAGTAACAAAACTGGTGCTCACCAATTGTCATGCGTATTGGTAGGATCCACATCAGCAATCAAACTGGTTGTTTTCCCTTGTCATACTCATTGGCAGGATCCAAAGCAGTAATAAAACAGGTTGTTCTCCCTTGTCATGCTTATTGTTAGCATCCAAAGCAGTAAAAAAAACTGGTGCTCACTAATTGTCATGCGTATTGATAGGATCCACAGCAGTAATCACACTGGTTGTTCTCCCTTGTCATGCTTATTGGTAGGATCCACAGCAGTAATCAAACTGGTTGTTCTACTTATCATGCTTATTGGGAGGATCCACAGCAGTAATAAAACTGGTTTTCTCCCTTGTCATGCTTATTGGTAGGATCCAAAGTAGTAATAAAACTGGTGCTCACTAATTGCCATGCGTATTGGAAGGATCCACAGCAGTAATCAGACTGGCTGTTCTCCCTGATCATGCTTATTTGGTAGGATCCACAACAGTAATCAAGCTGGTTGTTCTCCCTTGTCATGCTTATTGGTAGGATCCACAGCAGTAATCAAACTGGTTGTCACAGCAGTAATCAAACTGGTTGTTCTCACTTGTCATGCTTATTGGTAGGATCCACAGCAGTAATCAGACTGGCTGTTCTCCCTTGCCATGCTTATTGGTAGAATCCACAGCAGTAATCAGACTGGTTGTTCTCCCTTGTCATGCTTATTGGTAGGATCCAAAGCAGTAATAAAACTGGCGCTCACTAATTGTCATGCGTTTTGGTAGGATCCACAGCAGTAATCACACTGGTTGTTCTCCCTTGTCATGCTTATTGGTAGGATCCACAACAGTAATCAGACTGGTTGTTCTCCCTTGTCATGCTTATTGGTAGAATCCACAGCAGTAATCAGACTGGTTGTTCTCCCTTGTCATGCTTATTGGTAGGATCCAAAGCAGTAATAAAACTGGCGCTCACTAATTGTCATGCGTATTGGTAGGATCCACAGCAGTAATCAAAATGGTTGTTCTACTTATCATGCTTACTGGGAGGATCCAAAGCAGTAATAAAACTGGTGCTCACCAATTGTCATGCGTATTGGTAGGATCCACAACAGTAATCAAACTGGTTGATATCCCTTGTCATGCTTATTGGTAGGATCCACATCAGTAATCAAACTGGTTGTTTTCCCTTGTCATACTCATTGGCAGGATCCAAAGCAGTAATAAAACAGGTTGTTCTCCCTTGTCATGCTTATTGTTAGCATCCAAAGCAGTAAAAAAAACTGGTGCTCACTAATTGTCATGCGTATTGATAGGATCCACAGCAGTAATCACACTGGTTGTTCTCCCTTGTCATGCTTATTGGTAGGATCCACAGCAGTAATCAAACTGGTTGTTCTACTTATCATGCTTATTGGGATGATCCACAGCAGTAATAAAACTGGTTTTCTCCCTTGTCATGCTTATTGGTAGGATCCAAAGTAGTAATAAAACTGGTGCTCACTAATTGCCATGCGTATTGGAAGGATCCACAGCAGTAATCAGACTGGCTGTTCTCCCTGATCATGCTTATTTGGTAGGATCCACAACAGTAATCAAGCTGGTTGTTCTCCCTTGTCATGCTTATTGGTAGGATCCACAGCAGTAATCAAACTGGTTGTCACAGCAGTAATCAAACTGGTTGTTCTCACTTGTCATGCTTATTGGTAGGATCCACAGCAGTAATCAGACTGGTTGTCACAGCAGTAATCAAACTGGTTCTCACTTGTCATGCTTATTGGTAGGATCCACAGCAGTAATCACACTGGTTGTTCTCCCTTGTCATGCTTATTGGTAGGATCCACAGCAGTAATCAGACTGGTTGTTCTCCCTTGTCATGCTTATTGGTAGGATCCACAACAGTAATCACACTGGTTATCCTCCCTTGTCATGCTTATTGGTAGGATCCACAGCAGTAATCAAACTGGTTGTTCTCCCTTGTCATGCTTATTGGTAGAATCCACAGCAGTAATCAGACTGGTTGTTCTCCCTTGTCATGCTTATTGGTAGGATCCAAAGCAGTAATAAAACTGGCGCTCACTAATTGTCATGCGTATTGGTAGGATCCACAGCAGTAATCAAAATGGTTGTTCTACTTATCATGCTTACTGGGAGGATCCAAAGCAGTAACAAAACTGGTGCTCACCAATTGTCATGCGTATTGGTAGGATCCACATCAGCAATCAAACTGGTTGTTTTCCCTTGTCATACTCATTGGCAGGATCCAAAGCAGTAATAAAACAGGTTGTTCTCCCTTGTCATGCTTATTGTTAGCATCCAAAGCAGTAAAAAAAACTGGTGCTCACTAATTGTCATGCGTATTGATAGGATCCACAGCAGTAATCACACTGGTTGTTCTCCCTTGTCATGCTTATTGGTAGGATCCACAGCAGTAATCAAACTGGTTGTTCTACTTATCATGCTTATTGGGAGGATCCACAGCAGTAATAAAACTGGTTTCTCCTTGTCATGCTTATTGGTAGGATCCAAAGTAGTAATAAAACTGGTGATCACTAATTGCCATCGTATTGGAAGGATCCACAGCAGTAATCAGACTGGCTGTTCTCCTGATCATGCTTATTTGGTAGGATCCACAACGGTAATCAAGCTGGTTGTTCTCCCTTGTCATGCTTATTGGTAGGATCCACAGCAGTAATCAAACTGGTTGTCACAGCAGTAATCAGACCGGTTGTTCTCACTTGTCATGCTTATTGGTAGGATCCACAGCAGTAATCAGACTGGCTGTTCTCCCTTGCCATGCTTATTGGTAGAATCCACAGCAGTAATCAGACTGGTTGTTCTCCCTTGTCATGCTTATTGGTAGGATCCAAAGCAGTAATAAAACTGGCGCTCACTAATTGTCATGCGTATTGGTAGGATCCACAGCAGTAATCACACTGGTTGTTCTCCCTTGTCATGCTTATTGGTAGGATCCACAACAGTAATCAGACTGGTTGTTCTCCCTTGTCATGCTTATTGGTAGAATCCACAGCAGTAATCAGACTGGTTGTTCTCCCTTGTCATGCTTATTGGTAGGATCCAAAGCAGTAATAAAACTGGCGCTCACTAATTGTCATGCGTATTGGTAGGATCCACAGCAGTAATCAAAATGGTTGTTCTACTTATCATGCTTACTGGGAGGATCCAAAGCAGTAATAAAACTGGTGCTCACCAATTGTCATGCGTATTGGTAGGATCCACAACAGTAATCAAACTGGTTGATATCCCTTGTCATGCTTATTGGTAGGATCCACATCAGTAATCAAACTGGTTGTTTTCCCTTGTCATACTCATTGGCAGGATCCAAAGCAGTAATAAAACAGGTTGTTCTCCCTTGTCATGCTTATTGTTAGCATCCAAAGCAGTAAAAAAAACTGGTGCTCACTAATTGTCATGCGTATTGATAGGATCCACAGCAGTAATCACACTGGTTGTTCTCCCTTGTCATGCTTATTGGTAGGATCCACAGCAGTAATCAAACTGGTTGTTCTACTTATCATGCTTATTGGGATGATCCACAGCAGTAATAAAACTGGTTTTCTCCCTTGTCATGCTTATTGGTAGGATCCAAAGTAGTAATAAAACTGGTGCTCACTAATTGCCATGCGTATTGGAAGGATCCACAGCAGTAATCAGACTGGCTGTTCTCCCTGATCATGCTTATTTGGTAGGATCCACAACAGTAATCAAGCTGGTTGTTCTCCCTTGTCATGCTTATTGGTAGGATCCACAGCAGTAATCAAACTGGTTGTCACAGCAGTAATCAAACTGGTTGTTCTCACTTGTCATGCTTATTGGTAGGATCCACAGCAGTAATCAGACTGGTTGTCACAGCAGTAATCAAACTGGTTGTTCTCACTTGTCATGCTTATTGGTAGGATCCACAGCAGTAATCACACTGGTTGTTCTCCCTTGTCATGCTTATTGGTAGGATCCACAGCAGTAATCAAACTGGTTGTTCTACTTATCATGCTTATTGGGAGGATCCACAGCAGTAATAAAACTGGTTTTCTCCCTTGTCATGCTTATTGGTAGGATCCAAAGTAGTAATAAAACTGGTGCTCACTAATTGCCATGCGTATTGGAAGGATCCACAGCAGTAATCAGACTGGCTGTTCTCCCTGATCATGCTTATTTGGTAGGATCCACAACAGTAATCAAGCTGGTTGTTCTCCTTTGTCATGCTTATTGGTAGGATCCACAGCAGTAATCAAACTGGTTGTCACAGCAGTAATCAAACTCGTTGTTCTCACTTGTCATGCTTATTAGTAGGATCCACAGCAGTAATCAGACTGGCTGTTCTCCCTTATCATACTTATTTGGTAGGATCCACAACAGTAATCAAGCTGGTTGTTCTCCTTTGTCATGCTTATTGGTAGGATCCACAGCAGTAATCAAACTGGTTGTTCTCCATGGTCATGCTTATTGGTAGGATCCACAGCAGTAATCAAACTGGTTGTTCTTCCTTGTCATGCTTATTGGTAGGATCAACAACAATAATCAATCTGGTTGTTCTCTCTTGTCATGCTTATTGGTAGGATCCACAGCAGTAATCAGACTGGTTGTTCTCCCTTGTCATGCTTACTGGTAGGATCCACAACAGGAATCAGACTGGCTGTTATCCCTTGTCATGCTTATTGGTAGGATCCACAGCAGTATTCAAATTGGTTGTTCTCCCTTGTCATGCTTATTGATAGGATCCACATCAGTAATCAAACTGGCTGTTCTCCCATTTCATGCTTATTGGTAGGATCCACAGCAGTAATCAAACTAGTTGTTCTCCCTTGTCATGCTTACTTGTAGGATCCACAGCAGTAATCAGGCTGGTTGTTCTCCCTTGTCATGCTTATTGGTAGAATCCACAACAATAATCAAAATGGTTGTTCTCCCTTGTCATGATTATTGGTAGGATTACTACACATATAAGGGAAGTGGGAAGAGGTGTCGACATACTGACAGTCACATGGCTTCACAGTATAGTCTTCTGGTTAACCTTTTCTAAAGCACATACCAAGAATCTAACAATTCGTGATATGTGTTGTATCTCAGGTACGCTTTTATTGTACCTGTTCATGTGGCAACTTGATTATTGGTAGGATCCACAGCAGTAATCAAACTGGTTGTTCTCCCTTGTCATCCTTATTGGCAGGATCCACAGCAGTAACCAAACTGGCTCTCCCGAATTGTCATGCTTATTGGTAGGATCCACAACAATAATCAGACTGGTTGTTCTATCTTGTCAGGCTTATTGGTAGGATCCACAGCAGTAATCGAACTGGTTCTCCAAAATTGTCATCCTTATTGGTAGGATCCACAGCAGTAATCAGACTGGTTGTTCTCCCTTGTCATGCTTACTGGTAGGATCCACAACAGTAATCAGACTGGCTGTTATCCCTTGTCATGCTTATTGGTAGGATCCACAACAATAATCAAACTGGCTGTTCTCCCTTGTCATGCTTATTGGTAGGATCGTGTCAGCAGTAATCAAGCTGTTTCTTCTCCCTTGTCTTGCTTCTTGGTAAGATCCACAGCAGTAACCAAACTGGTTGTTCTCCCTTGTCATGCTTACTTGTAGGATCCACAGCAGTAATCAGACTAGCTGTTCTCCCTTGTCATGTTTATTGGTAGGATCCACAACAATAATCAAACTGGGTGTTCTCCCATTTCATGCTTATTGGTAGGATCCACAGCAGTAATCAAACTAGTTGTTCTCCCTTGTCATGCTTACTTGTAGGATCCACAGCAGTAATCAGGCTGGTTGTTCTCCCTTGTCATGCTTATTGGTAGAATCCACAACAATAATCAAACTGGTTGTTCTCCCTTGTCATGATTATTGGTAGGATTACTACACATATAAGGGAAGTGGGAAGAGGTGTCGACATACTGACAGTCACATGGCTTCACAGTATAGTCTTCTGGTTAACCTATTCTAAAGCACATACCAAGAATCTAACAATTCGTGATATGTGTTGTATCTCAGGTACGCTTTTATTGTACCTGTTCATGTGGCAACTTGATTATTGGTAGGATCCACAGCAGTAATCAAACTGGTTGTTCTCCCTTGTCATGATTATTGGTAGGATCCACAGCAGTTATCAAACTGGTTCTCCCTAATTGTCATGCTTATTGGTAGGATCCACAACACTAATCAGACTGGCTGTTACCCCTTGTCATGCTTACTGGTAGGATCCACAACAATAATCAAACTGGCTGTTATCCCTTGTCATGCTTATTGGTAGGATCCACAGCATTAATCAGACTGGCTGTTATCCCTTGTCAAGCTTATTGGTAGGATCCACAACAATAATCAAACTGGCTGTTATCCCTTGTCATGCTTATTGGCAGGATCCACAGCAGTAGTCAAACTGGTTGTTCTCCGTTGTCATGCTTATTGGTAGGATCCACAGCAGTAATCAAACTGGTTGTTCTCCTTTGTCATGCTTATTGGTAGGATTCACAGCAGTAATCAAACGCGTTGTTCTCCTTTGTCATGCTTGATGGTAGGCTCCACAACAGTAATCAAACTGGTTGTTCTCCCTTGTCATGCTTATTGGTAGGATCGTGTCAGCAGTAATCAAACTGTTTCTTCTCCCTTGTCTTGCTTCTTGGTAAGATCCACAGCAGTAACCAAACTGGTTGTTCTCCGTTATCGTGTTTATTGGTAGGACCTGTAACAGAAATCCTACTGGTTGTTCTCCCTTGTCATGCTTACTGGTAGGACCCACAGCAGTAATAAAACTGGTTATTCTCCCTAATTGCCATGCTCAATTGTACGATCCACAGTAGTATTCAAACTGCTTGTTCTCCCTGGTCAAGATTTTTCGTAGGATCCACAGCAGAAATCAAACTGGTTGTTTTCCCTAATTGTCATGCTTATTGGTAGGATCCACAACAGTAATCAAACTGGGTGTTCGCCCTAATCGTCATGCTTATCGGTAGGTTCCATAGCAGCAATCACACTGGTTGTTCTCCCCAATCGTGCCTATTGGTAGGACCTACAGCAGTAATCAGACTGGTTGTTCTCCCTTGTCATGCTTATTGGTAGAATCCACAGCAGTAATCAGACTGGTTGTTCTCCCTTGTCATGCTTATTGGTAGGATCCAAAGCAGTAATAAAACTGGCGCTCACTAATTGTCATGCGTATTGGTAGGATCCACAGCAGTAGTCACACTGGTTGTTCTCCCTTGTCATGCTTATTGGTAGGATCCACAACAGTAATCAAAATGGTTGTTCTCCCTTGTCATGCTTATTGGTAGAATCCACAGCAGTAATCACACTGGTTGTTCTCCCTTGTCATGCTTATTGGTAGGATCCACAGCAGTAATCAGACTGGTTGTTCTCCCTTGTCATGCTTATTGGTAGGATCCACAACAGTAATCACACTGGCTATCCTCCCTTGTCATGCTTATTGGTAGGATCCACAGCAGTAATCAGACTGGTTGTTCTCCCTTGTCATGCTTATTGGTAGAATCCACAGCAGTAATCAGACTGGTTGTTCTCCCTTGTCATGCTTATTGGTAGGATCCAAAGCAGTAATAAAACTGGCGCTCACTAATTGTCATGCGTATTGGTAGGATCCACAGCAGTAATCAAAATGGTTGTTCTACTTATCATGCTTACTGGGAGGATCCAAAGCAGTAACAAAACTGGTGCTCACCAATTGTCATGCGTATTGGTAGGATCCACATCAGCAATCAAACTGGTTGTTTTCCCTTGTCATACTCATTGGCAGGATCCAAAGCAGTAATAAAACAGGTTGTTCTCCCTTGTCATGCTTATTGTTAGCATCCAAAGCAGTAAAAAAAACTGGTGCTCACTAATTGTCATGCGTATTGATAGGATCCACAGCAGTAATCACACTGGTTGTTCTCCCTTGTCATGCTTATTGGTAGGATCCACAGCAGTAATCAAACTGGTTGTTCTACTTATCATGCTTATTGGGAGGATCCACAGCAGTAATAAAACTGGTTTTCTCCCTTGTCATGCTTATTGGTAGGATCCAAAGTAGTAATAAAACTGGTGCTCACTAATTGCCATGCGTATTGGAAGGATCCACAGCAGTAATCAGACTGGCTGTTCTCCCTGATCATGCTTATTTGGTAGGATCCACAACAGTAATCAAGCTGGTTGTTCTCCCTTGTCATGCTTATTGGTAGGATCCACAGCAGTAATCAAACTGGTTGTCACAGCAGTAATCAAACTGGTTGTTCTCACTTGTCATGCTTATTGGTAGGATCCACAGCAGTAATCAGACTGGCTGTTCTCCCTTGCCATGCTTATTGGTAGAATCCACAGCAGTAATCAGACTGGTTGTTCTCCCTTGTCATGCTTATTGGTAGGATCCAAAGCAGTAATAAAACTGGCGCTCACTAATTGTCATGCGTTTTGGTAGGATCCACAGCAGTAATCACACTGGTTGTTCTCCCTTGTCATGCTTATTGGTAGGATCCACAACAGTAATCAGACTGGTTGTTCTCCCTTGTCATGCTTATTGGTAGAATCCACAGCAGTAATCAGACTGGTTGTTCTCCCTTGTCATGCTTATTGGTAGGATCCAAAGCAGTAATAAAACTGGCGCTCACTAATTGTCATGCGTATTGGTAGGATCCACAGCAGTAATCAAAATGGTTGTTCTACTTATCATGCTTACTGGGAGGATCCAAAGCAGTAATAAAACTGGTGCTCACCAATTGTCATGCGTATTGGTAGGATCCACAACAGTAATCAAACTGGTTGATATCCCTTGTCATGCTTATTGGTAGGATCCACATCAGTAATCAAACTGGTTGTTTTCCCTTGTCATACTCATTGGCAGGATCCAAAGCAGTAATAAAACAGGTTGTTCTCCCTTGTCATGCTTATTGTTAGCATCCAAAGCAGTAAAAAAAACTGGTGCTCACTAATTGTCATGCGTATTGATAGGATCCACAGCAGTAATCACACTGGTTGTTCTCCCTTGTCATGCTTATTGGTAGGATCCACAGCAGTAATCAAACTGGTTGTTCTACTTATCATGCTTATTGGGATGATCCACAGCAGTAATAAAACTGGTTTTCTCCCTTGTCATGCTTATTGGTAGGATCCAAAGTAGTAATAAAACTGGTGCTCACTAATTGCCATGCGTATTGGAAGGATCCACAGCAGTAATCAGACTGGCTGTTCTCCCTGATCATGCTTATTTGGTAGGATCCACAACAGTAATCAAGCTGGTTGTTCTCCCTTGTCATGCTTATTGGTAGGATCCACAGCAGTAATCAAACTGGTTGTCACAGCAGTAATCAAACTGGTTGTTCTCACTTGTCATGCTTATTGGTAGGATCCACAGCAGTAATCAGACTGGTTGTCACAGCAGTAATCAAACTGGTTCTCACTTGTCATGCTTATTGGTAGGATCCACAGCAGTAATCACACTGGTTGTTCTCCCTTGTCATGCTTATTGGTAGGATCCACAGCAGTAATCAGACTGGTTGTTCTCCCTTGTCATGCTTATTGGTAGGATCCACAACAGTAATCACACTGGTTATCCTCCCTTGTCATGCTTATTGGTAGGATCCACAGCAGTAATCAAACTGGTTGTTCTCCCTTGTCATGCTTATTGGTAGAATCCACAGCAGTAATCAGACTGGTTGTTCTCCCTTGTCATGCTTATTGGTAGGATCCAAAGCAGTAATAAAACTGGCGCTCACTAATTGTCATGCGTATTGGTAGGATCCACAGCAGTAATCAAAATGGTTGTTCTACTTATCATGCTTACTGGGAGGATCCAAAGCAGTAACAAAACTGGTGCTCACCAATTGTCATGCGTATTGGTAGGATCCACATCAGCAATCAAACTGGTTGTTTTCCCTTGTCATACTCATTGGCAGGATCCAAAGCAGTAATAAAACAGGTTGTTCTCCCTTGTCATGCTTATTGTTAGCATCCAAAGCAGTAAAAAAAACTGGTGCTCACTAATTGTCATGCGTATTGATAGGATCCACAGCAGTAATCACACTGGTTGTTCTCCCTTGTCATGCTTATTGGTAGGATCCACAGCAGTAATCAAACTGGTTGTTCTACTTATCATGCTTATTGGGAGGATCCACAGCAGTAATAAAACCGGTTTTCTCCCTTAAGCCATGCTTATTGCAGGGATCCAAAGTAGTAATAAAACTGGTGATCACCACCATGCGTATTGAAGATCCGCAGCAGTAATCAGACTGGCTGTTCTCCCTGATCATGCTTATTTGCAGGATCCACAACAGTAACTTCAAGCTGGTTGTTCCTCGTCAGCGCTTCTAGCTGGCAGGATCCACAGCAGTAATCAAACTTCGGTTGTCACAGCAGTAATCAGACCGGTTGTTCTCACTTGTCATGCTTATTGGTAGGATCCACAGCAGTAATCAGACTGGCTGTTCTCCCTTGCCATGCTTATTGGTAGAATCCACAGCAGTAATCAGACTGGTTGTTCTCCCTTGTCATGCTTATTGGTAGGATCCAAAGCAGTAATAAAACTGGCGCTCACTAATTGTCATGCGTATTGGTAGGATCCACAGCAGTAATCACACTGGTTGTTCTCCCTTGTCATGCTTATTGGTAGGATCCACAACAGTAATCAGACTGGTTGTTCTCCCTTGTCATGCTTATTGGTAGAATCCACAGCAGTAATCAGACTGGTTGTTCTCCCTTGTCATGCTTATTGGTAGGATCCAAAGCAGTAATAAAACTGGCGCTCACTAATTGTCATGCGTATTGGTAGGATCCACAGCAGTAATCAAAATGGTTGTTCTACTTATCATGCTTACTGGGAGGATCCAAAGCAGTAATAAAACTGGTGCTCACCAATTGTCATGCGTATTGGTAGGATCCACAACAGTAATCAAACTGGTTGATATCCCTTGTCATGCTTATTGGTAGGATCCACATCAGTAATCAAACTGGTTGTTTTCCCTTGTCATACTCATTGGCAGGATCCAAAGCAGTAATAAAACAGGTTGTTCTCCCTTGTCATGCTTATTGTTAGCATCCAAAGCAGTAAAAAAAACTGGTGCTCACTAATTGTCATGCGTATTGATAGGATCCACAGCAGTAATCACACTGGTTGTTCTCCCTTGTCATGCTTATTGGTAGGATCCACAGCAGTAATCAAACTGGTTGTTCTACTTATCATGCTTATTGGGATGATCCACAGCAGTAATAAAACTGGTTTTCTCCCTTGTCATGCTTATTGGTAGGATCCAAAGTAGTAATAAAACTGGTGCTCACTAATTGCCATGCGTATTGGAAGGATCCACAGCAGTAATCAGACTGGCTGTTCTCCCTGATCATGCTTATTTGGTAGGATCCACAACAGTAATCAAGCTGGTTGTTCTCCCTTGTCATGCTTATTGGTAGGATCCACAGCAGTAATCAAACTGGTTGTCACAGCAGTAATCAAACTGGTTGTTCTCACTTGTCATGCTTATTGGTAGGATCCACAGCAGTAATCAGACTGGTTGTCACAGCAGTAATCAAACTGGTTGTTCTCACTTGTCATGCTTATTGGTAGGATCCACAGCAGTAATCACACTGGTTGTTCTCCCTTGTCATGCTTATTGGTAGGATCCACAGCAGTAATCAAACTGGTTGTTCTACTTATCATGCTTATTGGGAGGATCCACAGCAGTAATAAAACTGGTTTTCTCCCTTGTCATGCTTATTGGTAGGATCCAAAGTAGTAATAAAACTGGTGCTCACTAATTGCCATGCGTATTGGAAGGATCCACAGCAGTAATCAGACTGGCTGTTCTCCCTGATCATGCTTATTTGGTAGGATCCACAACAGTAATCAAGCTGGTTGTTCTCCTTTGTCATGCTTATTGGTAGGATCCACAGCAGTAATCAAACTGGTTGTCACAGCAGTAATCAAACTCGTTGTTCTCACTTGTCATGCTTATTAGTAGGATCCACAGCAGTAATCAGACTGGCTGTTCTCCCTTATCATACTTATTTGGTAGGATCCACAACAGTAATCAAGCTGGTTGTTCTCCTTTGTCATGCTTATTGGTAGGATCCACAGCAGTAATCAAACTGGTTGTTCTCCATGGTCATGCTTATTGGTAGGATCCACAGCAGTAATCAAACTGGTTGTTCTTCCTTGTCATGCTTATTGGTAGGATCAACAACAATAATCAATCTGGTTGTTCTCTCTTGTCATGCTTATTGGTAGGATCCACAGCAGTAATCAGACTGGTTGTTCTCCCTTGTCATGCTTACTGGTAGGATCCACAACAGGAATCAGACTGGCTGTTATCCCTTGTCATGCTTATTGGTAGGATCCACAGCAGTATTCAAATTGGTTGTTCTCCCTTGTCATGCTTATTGATAGGATCCACATCAGTAATCAAACTGGCTGTTCTCCCATTTCATGCTTATTGGTAGGATCCACAGCAGTAATCAAACTAGTTGTTCTCCCTTGTCATGCTTACTTGTAGGATCCACAGCAGTAATCAGGCTGGTTGTTCTCCCTTGTCATGCTTATTGGTAGAATCCACAACAATAATCAAAATGGTTGTTCTCCCTTGTCATGATTATTGGTAGGATTACTACACATATAAGGGAAGTGGGAAGAGGTGTCGACATACTGACAGTCACATGGCTTCACAGTATAGTCTTCTGGTTAACCTTTTCTAAAGCACATACCAAGAATCTAACAATTCGTGATATGTGTTGTATCTCAGGTACGCTTTTATTGTACCTGTTCATGTGGCAACTTGATTATTGGTAGGATCCACAGCAGTAATCAAACTGGTTGTTCTCCCTTGTCATCCTTATTGGCAGGATCCACAGCAGTAACCAAACTGGCTCTCCCGAATTGTCATGCTTATTGGTAGGATCCACAACAATAATCAGACTGGTTGTTCTATCTTGTCAGGCTTATTGGTAGGATCCACAGCAGTAATCGAACTGGTTCTCCAAAATTGTCATCCTTATTGGTAGGATCCACAGCAGTAATCAGACTGGTTGTTCTCCCTTGTCATGCTTACTGGTAGGATCCACAACAGTAATCAGACTGGCTGTTATCCCTTGTCATGCTTATTGGTAGGATCCACAACAATAATCAAACTGGCTGTTCTCCCTTGTCATGCTTATTGGTAGGATCGTGTCAGCAGTAATCAAGCTGTTTCTTCTCCCTTGTCTTGCTTCTTGGTAAGATCCACAGCAGTAACCAAACTGGTTGTTCTCCCTTGTCATGCTTACTTGTAGGATCCACAGCAGTAATCAGACTAGCTGTTCTCCCTTGTCATGTTTATTGGTAGGATCCACAACAATAATCAAACTGGGTGTTCTCCCATTTCATGCTTATTGGTAGGATCCACAGCAGTAATCAAACTAGTTGTTCTCCCTTGTCATGCTTACTTGTAGGATCCACAGCAGTAATCAGGCTGGTTGTTCTCCCTTGTCATGCTTATTGGTAGAATCCACAACAATAATCAAACTGGTTGTTCTCCCTTGTCATGATTATTGGTAGGATTACTACACATATAAGGGAAGTGGGAAGAGGTGTCGACATACTGACAGTCACATGGCTTCACAGTATAGTCTTCTGGTTAACCTATTCTAAAGCACATACCAAGAATCTAACAATTCGTGATATGTGTTGTATCTCAGGTACGCTTTTATTGTACCTGTTCATGTGGCAACTTGATTATTGGTAGGATCCACAGCAGTAATCAAACTGGTTGTTCTCCCTTGTCATGATTATTGGTAGGATCCACAGCAGTTATCAAACTGGTTCTCCTAATTGTCATGCTTATTGGTAGGATCCACAACACTAATCAGACTGGCTGTTATCCCTTGTCATGCTTACTGGTAGGATCCACAACAATAATCAAACTGGCTGTTATCCCTTGTCATGCTTATTGGTAGGATCCACAGCATTAATCAGACTGGCTGTTATCCCTTGTCATGCTTATTGGTAGGATCCACAACAATAATCAAACTGGCTGTTATCCCTTGTCATGCTTATTGGCAGGATCCACAGCAGTAGTCAAACTGGTTGTTCTCCGTTGTCATGCTTATTGGTAGGATCCACAGCAGTAATCAAACTGGTTGTTCTCCTTTGTCATGCTTATTGGTAGGATTCACAGCAGTAATCAAACGCGTTGTTCTCCTTTGTCATGCTTGATGGTAGGCTCCACAACAGTAATCAAACTGGTTGTTCTCCCTTGTCATGCTTATTGGTAGGATCGTGTCAGCAGTAATCAAACTGTTTCTTCTCCCTTGTCTTGCTTCTTGGTAAGATCCACAGCAGTAACCAAACTGGTTGTTCTCCGTTATCGTGTTTATTGGTAGGACCTGTAACAGAAATCCTACTGGTTGTTCTCCCTTGTCATGCTTACTGGTAGGACCCACAGCAGTAATAAAACTGGTTATTCTCCCTAATTGCCATGCTCAATTGTACGATCCACAGTAGTATTCAAACTGCTTGTTCTCCCTGGTCAAGATTTTTCGTAGGATCCACAGCAGAAATCAAACTGGTTGTTTTCCCTAATTGTCATGCTTATTGGTAGGATCCACAACAGTAATCAAACTGGGTGTTCGCCCTAATCGTCATGCTTATCGGTAGGTTCCATAGCAGCAATCACACTGGTTGTTCTCCCCAATCGTGCCTATTGGTAGGACCTACAGCAGTAATCAGACTGGTTGTTCTCCCTTGTCATGCTTATTGGTAGAATCCACAGCAGTAATCAGACTGGTTGTTCTCCCTTGTCATGCTTATTGGTAGGATCCAAAGCAGTAATAAAACTGGCGCTCACTAATTGTCATGCGTATTGGTAGGATCCACAGCAGTAGTCACACTGGTTGTTCTCCCTTGTCATGCTTATTGGTAGGATCCACAACAGTAATCAAAATGGTTGTTCTCCCTTGTCATGCTTATTGGTAGAATCCACAGCAGTAATCACACTGGTTGTTCTCCCTTGTCATGCTTATTGGTAGGATCCACAGCAGTAATCAGACTGGTTGTTCTCCCTTGTCATGCTTATTGGTAGGATCCACAACAGTAATCACACTGGTTATCCTCCCTTGTCATGCTTATTGGTAGGATCCACAGCAGTAATCAGACTGGTTGTTCTCCCTTGTCATGCTTATTGGTAGAATCCACAGCAGTAATCAGACTGGTTGTTCTCCCTTGTCATGCTTATTGGTAGGATCCAAAGCAGTAATAAAACTGGCGCTCACTAATTGTCATGCGTATTGGTAGGATCCACAGCAGTAATCAAAATGGTTGTTCTACTTATCATGCTTACTGGGAGGATCCAAAGCAGTAACAAAACTGGTGCTCACCAATTGTCATGCGTATTGGTAGGATCCACATCAGCAATCAAACTGGTTGTTTTCCCTTGTCATACTCATTGGCAGGATCCAAAGCAGTAATAAAACAGGTTGTTCTCCCTTGTCATGCTTATTGTTAGCATCCAAAGCAGTAAAAAAAACTGGTGCTCACTAATTGTCATGCGTATTGATAGGATCCACAGCAGTAATCACACTGGTTGTTCTCCCTTGTCATGCTTATTGGTAGGATCCACAGCAGTAATCAAACTGGTTGTTCTACTTATCATGCTTATTGGGATGATCCACAGCAGTAATAAAACTGGTTTTCTCCCTTGTCATGCTTATTGGTAGGATCCAAAGTAGTAATAAAACTGGTGCTCACTAATTGCCATGCGTATTGGAAGGATCCACAGCAGTAATCAGACTGGCTGTTCTCCCTGATCATGCTTATTTGGTAGGATCCACAACAGTAATCAAGCTGGTTGTTCTCCCTTGTCATGCTTATTGGTAGGATCCACAGCAGTAATCAAACTGGTTGTCACAGCAGTAATCAAACTGGTTGTTCTCACTTGTCATGCTTATTGGTAGGATCCACAGCAGTAATCAGACTGGTTGTCACAGCAGTAATCAAACTGGTTGTTCTCACTTGTCATGCTTATTGGTAGGATCCACAGCAGTAATCACACTGGTTGTTCTCCCTTGTCATGCTTATTGGTAGGATCCACAGCAGTAATCAAACTGGTTGTTCTACTTATCATGCTTATTGGGAGGATCCACAGCAGTAATAAAACTGGTTTTCTCCCTTGTCATGCTTATTGGTAGGATCCAAAGTAGTAATAAAACTGGTGCTCACTAATTGCCATGCGTATTGGAAGGATCCACAGCAGTAATCAGACTGGCTGTTCTCCCTGATCATGCTTATTTGGTAGGATCCACAACAGTAATCAAGCTGGTTGTTCTCCTTTGTCATGCTTATTGGTAGGATCCACAGCAGTAATCAAACTGGTTGTCACAGCAGTAATCAAACTGGTTGTTCTCACTTGTCATGCTTATTAGTAGGATCCACAGCAGTAATCAGACTGGCTGTTCTCCCTTATCATGCTTATTTGGTAGGATCCACAACAGTAATCAAGCTGGTTGTTCTCCTTTGTCATGCTTATTGGTAGGATCCACAGCAGTAATCAAACTGGTTGTTCTCCCTTGTCATGCTTATTGGTAGGATCCAGAGCAGTAATCAAACTGGTTGTTCTTCCTTGTCATGCTTATTGGTAGGATCAACAACAATAATCAATCTGGTTGTTCTCTCTTGTCATGCTTATTGGTAGGATCCACAGCAGTAATCAGACTGGTTGTTCTCCCTTGTCATGCTTACTGGTAGGATCCACAACAGGAATCAGACTGGCTGTTATCCCTTGTCATGCTTATTGGTAGGATCCACAGCAGTATTCAAATTGGTTGTTCTCCCTTGTCATGCTTATTGATAGGATCCACATCAGTAATCAAACTGGCTGTTCTCCCATTTCATGCTTATTGGTAGGATCCACAGCAGTAATCAAACTAGTTGTTCTCCCTTGTCATGCTTACTTGTAGGATCCACAGCAGTAATCAGGCTGGTTGTTCTCCCTTGTCATACTTATTGGTAGAATCCACAACAATAATCAAAATGGTTGTTCTCCCTTGTCATGATTATTGGTAGGATTACTAGACATATAAGGGAAGTGGGAAGAGGTGTCGACATACTGACAGTCACATGGTTTCACAGTATAGTCTTCTGGTTAACCTATTCTAAAGCACATACCAAGAATCTAACAATTCGTGATATGTGTTGTATCTCAGGTACGCCTTTATTGTACCTGTTCATGTGGCAACTTGATTATTGGTAGGATCCACAGCAGTAATCAAACTGGTTGTTCTCCCTTGTCATGCTTATTGGCAGGATCCACAGCAGTAATCAAACTGGCTCTCCCGAATTGTCATGCTTATTGGTAGGATCCACAACAATAATCAGACTGGCTGTTATCCCTTGTCATGCTTATTGGTAGGATCCACAACAATAATCAGACTGGCTGTTATCCCTTATCATGCTTATTGGCAGGATCCGCAGCAGTAATCAAACTGGTTGTTCTCCCTTGTCATGATTATTGGTAGGATCCACAGCAGTAATCAAACTGGCTCTCCCGAATTGTCATGCTTATTGGTAGGATCCACAACAATAATCAGACTGGCTGTTATCCCTTGTCATGCTTATTGGTAGGATCCACAGCAGTAATCAAACTGGTTGTTCTCCCTTGTCATGCTTATTGGTAGGATTCACAGCAGCAATCAAAGTGGTTCTCCCTAATTGTCATGCTTATTGGTAGGATCCACAACAGTAATCAGACTGGCTGTTATCCCTGGTCATGCTTATTGGTAGGATCCACAACAATAATCAAACTGGCTGTTATCCCTTGTCATGCTTATTGGCAGGATCCACAGCAGTAACTAAACTGGTTGTTCTCCCTTATCGTGTTTATTGGTAGGATCTGTAACAGAAATCCTCCCTTGTCATGCTTATTGGGCGGACCCATAGCAGAACTCAAACTGCTTGTTCTCCCTTGTCATGCTCAATTGTACGATCCACAGTAGTATTCAAACTGCTTGTTCTTCGTGGTCAAGATTTTTCGTAGGATCCACAGCAGAAATCAAACTGGTTGTTCTCCCTAATTGTCATGCTTATTGCTAGGATCCAAAGCAATAATCAAACTGGGTGTTCGCCCTAATTGTCATGCTTATTGGTAGGTTCCATAGCATCAATCACACTGGTTGTTCTCCCCAATCGTGCCTATTGGTAGGACCTACAGCAGCAATCAAACTGGTTGTTCTCCGTAATTGTCATGCTTGTTGGTAGGATCCAGAGCAGTAATCAAGCTGGCTGTTCTCCGTAAATGTCATGCTTGTTGGTTGGATCCAGAGCAGTAAGCAAACTGGCTGTTCTCTCTAATTGTGCTGACTGGTAGAATCCGCAGCATTAATCAAACTAGTCATACTTGTCATACTTATTGGTAGGATACAAAGCGGTATCCAAACTGTTTGCTCTCCCTTATCGTGCTTATTGGTAGGACATGCAGCAGTAATCGTACTGGTTGCTCTCCCTTCCTATGCTTATTGCTAGGATCCAAAGTATGATTATTGGTCGGACCTGCAGCAGTAAGCAAACTGGTTGTCCACCCTTATCGTGGTTATTGGTAGGGCCTGTAGCAGAAATCCAACTGGCTCTCTCTTGTCGTGATTATTCGGCGGATCCACTGCAGTAATCGCACTGTTTGTTCTACCTGATCATGCTCATTGGTAGGGTCCACAGTAGTAATCAAACGGGTTGTTCTCCCTTCTAAGGCTTATTGGCAGCAGTAATAAAACTAATTGATCCCTATTGGTAAGATCCACAGCAGTACTCAAACTGGCTGTTCTTCCTTGCCCTGCTTACTTGTATGGGCCCTGGTGGTTTTCCCTTGGCATGCTTATTGGTGGGACAGGCAGCAGTAATAAGAATGGTTGTTCTCCCTAATGGTGCTTATTGGTAGGATCCACAGCAGTAATCAAACTGGTTGTTCTCCCTGGTCATGCTTATTGGTAGGATCCACAGCAGTAATCAAACTGGTTGTTCTCCCTAATTGTCATGCTTATTGGTACGATCCACAGCAGTAATCAAACTGGTTGTTCTCCCATGTCATGCTTTTTGGTACGGCCCTCAGCAGTAAAATACGAAGCTGCGCATCTGAAAACCCCTCGGCTCTGGGCGCCAGCCATTCATAATGTATTCAATTTGAAGCAAGACTTCAGGAACACCAAGCAGTCAAGTGACAAATATACAGATTATGAAAAAATTTGCCATTAGAAATGGCCTCTAAGGTTTATGTCCAATCAGAGAAGTCGGTATTCATTACATAAGTCTGTTGATGCATCGATGATGTATACCAAATTTTGTCATAGAGCATTTGAAAATTATCAGAGATAGAGATCATTAATGATTTCGCATAAATTAAAGATGGCCGCCCATCCTTCCCACCACTCAGAGAAACTGATGTGGTTATTCATTGCAAGTGTCTTGATACATGGATGCTGTATACCAAGTTTCATATAGAACACTGAAATGGTATCAAAGATATACATCATCAAAGATTTTGCATAAATTAAAGATGGCCACCAAGGTTTCCGCCCAATCAGAAACACCAGAACTGCCATTTATCGTAAGTCTATTGATGCATCGATGATATATGCCAAATTTTACATCGAGCACTCGAACGGTATCAGAGATAGAGATCATTAATGATTTCGCATAAATTGAAGATGGCCGCCCATCCTTCCTGCCACTCAGAGGAACTGATGTGGTTATACATTGCAGGTCTCTTGATATATCGATGCTGTATACCAAGTTTCGTATAGAACACTTGAATGTGGTTATACATTGCAGGTCTCTTGATACATCGATGCTGTATACCAAGTTTCGTATAGAACACTTGAATGGTATCAAAGATATATATCATTAAAGATTTTGCATAAATTAAAGATGGCCGCCAAGGTTTCCACCGAATCAGGGAAACTGGTTTGGTCATTCCTTTGAAGTTTCTTGATGCATCGATGATCTATACCAAGTTCACACACGGAACAGTGAAATGGTACCTAAGATACACAAGATTAATGATTTCGCATAAATTAAATATGGCCGCCAAAGTTTCCAACCAATCAGGTCCAGATTCAATAGGGTTCTGGGTCATGAGCATATGGATGTGCAGTGCAAGTTTGGTGTGCGTAGGGTAAGTCGTTCTAAAGATATCTTGGTAACGAGAAAGCTGTGATGGTTTCGCATAAATTAAAGATGGCCGCCAAAGTTTCCAACCAATCAGGTCCAGATTCAATAGGGTTCTGCGTCACGCGCATACGGATGTGCACTGCACGTTTGGTGTGCCTAGGGTAAGTCGTTCTGAAGATATCTTGGTAACGAGAAAGGTGTGACGGACGGACGGACAGACGGACAGACGTACATGACGACGACAATACCCTTCGGCCAAATTTTGGCCGAGGGGTAAAAAGTGGTTGTTCTCCCTTGTCATGCTTATTGGTAGGATCCACAGTAGTACCCAAATTGGGTGTTCTCCCTAATTGAAAGGGTTTTTGTAACCCCCCATTTTATGAAAGACCCTTATACTTACCTTGTGCATAATATTTAATATTATCCATTACTGTTGGGGTGAATCTAAACCTCTTATACCAAATTGCCAGAAAAAACGGACACCCCCCTCCAGGGCCTCCATCAACTCCGGCGACCTTGATCGCTCTAAGTTCCCGCCAAAATCTTAAGACCTTAGTTTGATTTTATAATAAACATAGCATTTAAAAAGCAAGAACATTTATGTACCTCCCCCAGTCTTTGATTAACAGTGTGGGTCGGAGGCGGGATCGCAAGGTAAGTATAAGGGCCTTTCATAAAAAGGGAGGTTACAAAAACCCTCTCATTTTATATCAAGACACCTTATACTTACCTTGTGCATAATATTTAATATTATGCAATACTGTTGGGGAACCCTAGAATTTGTGGGAACCCTAGCGGATCGGCTAACCAAAGACAAAAGGTAGATACCTGTATCAATTAGAGAGCGAAAAGGCCGTCATTGATATGTAACCCAGGCCTCTCAGTTACCTGATAACTCGAGGGGGGCACCACCCTGGTGAAAGTCCGAGCTTTCTTTTGGTACACCTGCTAGGGAAAACCCCTAATAAAACGAGCCAAATGACAAAGGGTAAACATTATCTGTGATGAATTTGATATACTCACTTAATGCTTTTATGACTCCGGCCGAGGCCTGTTTCCCGAGGATGCATCCTCGTCGGACGGGTCCCTTTGGAAAGGAGTGCTCGAAACGCGCTTTCTAACAGAAGGTACCGGAATAGTATGCGCGGCATTGCTCAGCCTTTTAGTGAGAGTAGCCATTTCAATGCTAGCCGTCGACGTAGAAGGGTCCAGGAGATAATACTTGATGAAAGTAGCATCAAATCTCCACTGCAACGTCCATGGCGTCACTAAGTGAAGCTCCCTTAAATAACGCTTCCGAAGTGGCTACCGCTCTGGTCTCATGGGCTTTGGCGAAAACAAACTCTTTAGTCTGGGCAACTGCATAGACCATCTGAGTGGTTTCAACAATCCATCGAGCGATGGTGTCTTTGGAATGCGGTTTGTGGTTATTGATCTGATGGGTAATCCACAAATGATTGTCTGAAGTTCGAAGATGTTTGGTAGCTTCGATATAATACTTCACAGCACGCACCGGACATAAGAATTTATCGTCAGGAGAAAACTTACCTAGGTCAGCTAAAACCAAGGGTTTTGCGCCATGTTTGATAGCCTCCGTTTTCGACACAAAGTCAGCCCGCGGCTGAAGTAGCAGACCTTCGCCCGTAAAATATGCGATCTTTCTCAGCGGAGAGAGCATGGATCTCAGATCTCCGTCGAGCGGACGCCACAGCAACGAGAAATACAGTTTTAAGTGTCAAGATCTTAAGGCTGGTCTGACCCATGGGCTCGAAAGGTGGTCTCGTAAGTGCATTTAGGACCAATTCGAGATTCCATGCAGGAGGCATTTTCTTCACCCGAGGTCGTAGGTGGAACATGCCTTTGATCAGATCGTCTAATGGTTTGCTCTGCGTAACCTTAGACCCGTCTCGAAAACCAGGGTGGATTGTCGCTATGGCAGAGCTATTGTGACTGGTTGTAGTCCCTTTTCTTCGTATAAAAATACGAAGAAGTCTGCTACTTCTCCCGGAGTTGTTTGAGAGTGATTCTTACAGTTTCTCTCGCACCACTCCGAGAACAGCACGACTCCGAGTTTAGAGTTATAACCCCGTCTGGTGGAGGGCCGTCTACATTGTGCCATAAGATTGGCAGCTTGTTGAGAAAAGCCCTCCTGACGTCGAGATTCAATGACAGATTCCAACCAGTTAATTTGAACAATGCTGGATTGTCGTGAACTCGACGCCCCCGGCATTGCGTGAGGAGATGTGGACGGTCCCGCAGAATGCGAGAGTAGTCTACGACAAGATTGAGACTCGTGAACCACGATCGTGTCGGCCAGAAAGGAGCGATTATAATGACTCTGCAATGCTCGCTTTCGATCTGTTTGAGAACCATCGGAATCAGTATGGTCGGAGGATACGCGTAAGCGTAAATTCCTGACCACGGAACCGCTGGTGCATCCACGGCGTGCGCCGATGAATCCGGAAACGGGCTCACATTTACTGGGAGCTTTTTGTTGTCCTTCGTGGCAAAGCGGTCTACATGAGGAATCGACCACTGAAAGAAGACTTGTCTGAGTACCAAGTCGTTCAGCTGCCATTCGGTCGGACGAACTCTCTGTTGACGAGACAGAGAGTCCGCAAGCACGTTCCGTATCCCCGGAATAGGCGCTGCTCGCAGGGTCACCTGAGGCGTCATAAAACATAGCTGGGGGGAGCTGGTCCCTCCCTGCTTGTTTATGTATGCGACCACTGTTGAGCTTTCCGACCTTACCAGAACAACCTTCTCCCGCACGAGCGGGAGAAACCGTGTCAACGCTAGGATGACTGCTCTCATCTCCAAGAGATTGATATGCCAACTCTTTTCCTGCGCGGTCCACATTCCTCGTGCCAGGTTCTCGTCCAGATGTGCTCCCCAGCCGTCCATGGAGGCGTCCGTAAATAGGACTAGACTCGATTCCGGCGGATGCAACGGGGCCCCCGTGATGAGGTTGTCTCGGTTCCGCCACCAGCCGAGGGCTATCAGTCTATCGGGATTGATTGGTTCAAATGACCTGTGCTCTGTTTCCAGAAGGACATTAGGTACATCTGTATGGGTCTGCGTCGAAGTGGACCGTAGTTGAACACTTCTCCCAGACTGACCAGTCGACCCAGAAGTCGCAAGAACTCTCACGCCGGGAGAGCTCGGCAGGTGAAGAACACCGCGAGCATCTCCTCCAGCAGATCTAGGGCAGCCGGCGAAGACCGAACCCGCCCGATCCGGAGATCGAACTGAACCCCCAGGTGTATGAACAACTGTGACGGGGTCCGCGCTGACTTGGGTACGTTGACTATTCAGCCGCTGAGAAGGGCATGGAAGAGTGTCAACCTGATCGCCAGCCGTTTCCGACGATCCCTTGACCAACCAATCGTCGATGTAGGCGCTGATATCCACACCACACCTCCGTAGGACGACCGATAGGACATCCACTTCCCGTGTGAAAACTCGAGGGGAACGCTTGGAATTCTAATATCTTGCCGTCGATGGCGAACCTTAGATACTTTTTGTAGTCCGAATGGATCGGTACGTGAAAGTATGCGTCCTTCAAATCTATTGATGCGGCCCACATGCCGACCCGAAGGCCGGCCCGTACAGATCGAAGAGTTTCCATCTTGAATCTCTCGATGCCAATGTAACGGATCTGTTGCCGCATCTTTCACCTCTACTACAGCCGCTTTGGCGAGGAGGGAAGTTATCTCGTCCCGTATAATAGAAATTTGACGGGAGTCTCGAGGTAACGGGGTCACCAGTGGGGTCCCTGTCAGCGGAGGTGAACGGTTTGGGGTGCTCCATTCCATTCGGTAATCTTCCGCGACAATCTGCCTTCCAGTATCACTGGACGATACAACCGAAAATACGCTATATCTTGACATACTTTACTGATTTTTGATGGTATTATATTTCCTGAAGACGCAGATTGTTGTATATCTCTGGCTATTTGATTTAAAGCTCTCAGAGGTAACGCATACAGAACTGTACGTAGCTATGTATACTATTGGGTGCGTTAGTTAAACCCACTAAGTAATTTAAAGTGATATGATCGTGAATCATCGAACTATTAAACTTTCGCCAACCATGGCTGCGTTGTCTCCGTTGATGGGGTTTAAATAGTTGGGTAATGTTGGATATATTTGAACGGCGGTTTGTAGCATTGCCGAACCCACTGACATTATCATTTAAACCAAACGGAAACACTGACCCAAGTTCTAGCATCCAGAATAATTCCCGCTCTCGGATTTTTCTCTCAAATCCAAAGGGGGAATCCTTAGTAGATGGATAGACGACGTCTATGATCTGAATACTAAAGTTATCCCAGCCATGGTCGGGTCCAGAAAAATGTCTACCTATAAGCAATTGCTTTTTCCTAACGGATTTTCTGTGACCGTTCACCGTAAGATGGAGTCTTTGGGTGGTCTTGCCAACATACCGTTGACCACACTTCTTACAGGAAACTAAATAAATACAGTTTGTAGTAGAACAACATACGAGTTAACAAAATATGAGTTACCAGTTAACGCGGAACTAAATGAAGCTGACGTATTAAAGAGTGGATATGTGAGACATCCACGATGTCCACACTTAGAAATTTTGAAATTATTACATGTAGAATTCGGTGCTAAACAATCACCAAGCGCAATATTACAAGGTTTGATGTCGTGGCTTGCTTTGCAGTCAGAAATATATCTGTCATTTGGATTGAAAAAGGTCTTAGTGCATTTCGAACTATTAGAGACTCGGCCGAGAAACCTGCACTAAGGTTCCTCGGGTCTGTCTTAATATTATTTCTTTCTGTTGTATCCATTATGAGTGTTGGGTGTGCAGGGGCCCGGCCTCGGGGACAACTTGTCCACCAGCAGAATCCAGGCATACACAGGTTAAAATTACAAGCGTCTAGTCCGTCATTCATAATCCAGCCGTCGTCCATTAGAGAATATCCGCGTCCATAATCCAAAGACCTATTCCATATTCCATATAACAGTATTAGCACCAAATTCAAAAAGACAATCATAGTATACATAAACATAGGCTTGTTTCCTGCAAGAGAGAAGCGGTCAACAGTTTTCAATGATGCCGGCAAGACATCATGATATTCCAAAAATATCAAATCTGTATCGCTGATCAGTATTCTTAATCCATAATATTCGTTGTAAAGTCGTCATCTAAAGAATAATGTATCTCAGTCACGCTTTGATTGTGACTATTCATATGAGTACCATGAGGATCTTGAAGTACATGGGTTCATACGGCCCGTAGCCCCGGGTTAAGCGGAATTAGACAGAAGTTACGGGACGTTGCGCCATAGATCTTGCACGCTACGTTCGTATTTTGCTATCAGCATGCGCTATGTATCGCCAAATTTGAGAAACTTTGAGTGGAGGCGCATGGTGGAATAGCCCTGTTTTGTCAGTTTCTGCAACAATGTTTTGTGACGTTGATTAAAATCATCACATTTAACACAGGATCTAGCAAATGCTACTAACCGAGATATGTATACGCCATATGCAGGTCCCACTGGAATATTACTGTCCAGAAAGGGATAGTTTACGATGTCGAAATTGTAATCATCTCTTTTGTCATAAAGTCGACGAGAGAGAATGCCCGCTTCATTTTTATAGAGATAGAGATCTAAATAAGATGTGACTGTAGGGCTATCTGTAGTTTCCTTCAAATCCAGTGAAGGTGGATATATATCCTTCACTGCGTCATTTATATAGCGATTATCCACAGCCAGAAGATCGTCTATATAGCGTTTGGTGAATGAGAAGGAACGGGCTCAGCCAACAGGGGTGCACAATTAGTACCCATTGGACTACCTATATGCTGCTGATATATTGTGTTGCCAAATTTCACATAGATATTTTTAATGAGAAATTCAAGCAACTCTATAAACAAAGAATTCACGGACCAATACGGGAGGCTTGAGAGCACGAGTAAATCCAATGAATGTATATGAATCTCCTTAGTAGAGGGGCACAGTAAATTCACGTGTGGGTTTGATCGTGCTAGAAATCAAACTGAGGTCTTAAGTTTTTAGCGGTCAATAACTTAGAGCAGTCAAGGTCGCCGGAGTTGATGGAGGCCCTGGAGTGGGGTGTCCGTTTTTTCTGGCAATTTGGTATAAGAGGTTTAGAATCACCCAACAGTATTGCATAATATTAAATATTATGAACAAGGTAAGTATAAGGTGTCTTGATATAAAATGATCCTTATTTGCATGATCAGCAGCAGTAATAAAAGTGGTTACTCTTCCTTGCCATGCTTAACTTAAGATCAACAGCAGTACTCAAATTGGCTTGTCTTGCTTACTGGTGTGGACCCTGGTGATTTTCCCTTGGCATGCTTATTGGTGGGACCTGCAGCAGTAATAAGAATGGTTGTTCTCCATAATTGCGTTTATTGATAGGAACCACTGCAGTAATCATACTGGTTGTTCTCACTTATCATGCTTATTGGTAGGATCCAAAGCAGTAATCAAACTGGTTGTTCTCTCTAATTGTGCTGATTGGTAGAATCCGCAGCAGTAATCAATTGGTATCCCAACTGGTTCTTCTCCCTTGTCATACTTATTGGTAGGATACAAAGCGGTATCCAAACTGGCTGTTCTCCCTTGTCATGCTTATCGGTAAGATCCAAATCGGTGATAAAATTGGTTGTTCTCCCTTATCATGCTTATTGGTAGAACCTGCAGCAGTAACCAAACTGCCTGTTCTCCTTCGTCATGCTTATTCGCAGGATCCACAGCAGTAATCAAACTGGTTGTTCTTCCTAATTGTGTTTATTGGTAGGATCCACAGCAATAATCAAACTGCTTGTTCTCCGTTGTCATGCTTATTAGTAGGACCAACATCAATAATCAAAATGGTTGTTCTCCCTTATCGTACAGCACTAATCACGCTGGTTGTTCTCTCTGGTCATGCTTATTGGTAGGATCCAAAGGAGTAATCAAACAGGGGGTTTTCCCTTGGAGTACTTATTGGTAAGACCTGCAGCAAGAAGTAAAAAGACTGGTTGTTCTCCCTAATTGTGCTTATTGGTAGGATCAAAAGCAGTAATCAAACTGTTTGTTCTCCCTTGCCATGCTTATTGGTAGGATCCACAGCAGTAATAAAGCAGGATGTTCTCCCTAAATGTCATGCGCATTGGTATCATCCACAGTAATAATCAAACCGTTTGCTTTCCCTGGTCAAGATTTTTGGTAGAATCCACAGCAGTAATGCAAATGGTTGTTCTCCCTAATTGTCATGCTAATTGGTATGATCCACAGCAGTAACCAAACTGGTCATGCTTATTGGTAGGATCAACAGCAGTAATCAAACTGGTTGTTCTCCCTTGGCATGCTTATTGGTAGGTTCCATAGCAGCAATCACACTGGTTGTTCTCCCCAATCGTGCCTACCGTGCCTATTGGAAATCAAACTGGTTGTTCTCCCTAATTTTCATGCTTATTGGTAGGATCCACAGCAAAAAACTGGTTGTTCTCACTTGTCATGCTTATTGGTAGGTTCCATAGCAGCAATCACACTGGTTGTTCTCCCCAATCGTGCCTACCGTGCCTATTGGAAATCAAACTGGTTGTTCTCCCTAATTTTCATGCTTATTGGTAGGATCCACAGCAAAAAACTGGTTGTTCTCACTTGTCATGCTTATTGGTAGGTTCCATAGCAGCAATCACACTGGTTGTTCTCCCCAATCGTGCCTACCGTGCCTATTGGAAATCAAACTGGTTGTTCTCCCTAATTTTCATGCTTATTGGTAGGATCCACAGCAAAAAACTGGTTGTTCTCACTTGTCATGCATATTGGTAGGTTCCATAGCAGTAATCAAGCTGGTTGTTCTCCCTTGTCATGCTTATTGGTAGGTTCCATAGCAGCAATCAAACTGGTTGTTTCCCCTTATCATGCTTGTTGGTAGGACCTGCAGAATTAATCAGACTGTATGTTCTCCCTGGTCATGCTTATTGGCATGATCCACAGCAGTAATCAAACTGTTTATTCTCCTTGATCGTGCTCATTGGCAGGATCCACAGAAGTAATCAAGCCGGTTGTTCTCCATCCTAAGGCAGGTAGGAACCACAGCAGTAATAAAACAGGTTCTCTCTCGTCATGCTTATTGGTAGGATCCACAACAGTAATCAAACCGGTTGTTCTCTCTAATTGTGCTGTAACCAGTAATCAAACTGGTTGTTCTTCCTAATTGTTGCGTTTATTGGTAGGATCCACAGCAATAATCAACCTGGTTGTTCTACCTTGTCATGCTTATTGGTAGGACCAACAGCAATAATCACACTGGTTGTTCTCCTTGGTCATGCTTATTGGTAGGATCCAAAGGAGTAATCAAACAGGGGGTTTTCCCTTGGAATGCTTATTGGTGGGACCTGCCGCAGTAATAAGAATGGCTGTTCTCCCTAATTGTGCTTATTGGTAGGATCGACAGCAGTAATCAAACTGGATGTTCTCCATAAATGTCATGCGTATTGGTATGATCCACAGTAATAATCAAACTGTTTGCTCTCCCTGGTCAAGATTTTTGGTAGGATCCACAGCAGTATTAAAAATGGTTGTTCTCCCTAATTGTCATGCTTATTGGTATGGTCCACAGCAGTAACCAAACTGGTTGTTCTCCCATGCTTATGGTAGGATCCACAGCAGTAATCAAACTGGTTGTTCTCCCTCGTCATACCTATTGGTAGGATCCACAGCAGTAATCAAACTGGTTGTTTTCCCTTGTCATGCTTATTGGCAGGATCGTCAGCAGTGATCAAACTGTTTGTTCTCCCTTGTCCTGCTTATTGGTAAGATCCACAGCAGTAACCAAACTGGTTGTTCTCCCTTATCGTGGTCATTGGTAGGACCTGTAACAGAAATCCTATTGGTTGTTCTCCCCTTGTCATACTTATTGGGCGGACCCATAGCAGTAATCAAACTGTTCTCCCTTGTCATGCTTACTGATAAGATCCACAGTAGTAATAAAACTGCTTGTTCTCCCTGGTCAAGATTTTTGGTAGGATCCACAGCAGAAATCAAACTGGTTGTTCTCCCTTGTCATGCTTATAGGTAGGTTCCATAGCAGCAATCAAACTGGTTGTTTTCCCTTATCATGCTTGTTCAGAGGATCCACAGCAGTAATCAAACTGGTTGTTCTTCCTTATCATGCTTATTGGCAGGATCCACAGCAGTAATCAAACTAGTTGTTCTCACTTATCTTACTTATTGGTGGAATTCACAGAGGGAATCAAATTGGTTGTTCTTCCTTGTCATACTTATTGGTAAGATCCACAGCAGTAATCAAACTGGTTGTTATCCCTTGTCATGCTTCTTGGTAGGATCCGCAACAGTAATCAAACTGGTTGTTCTCCCTTTTCATGCTTATTGTTAGGACAGGCAGAATTAATCAGACTGGTTGTTCTCCCTTGTCATGCTTATTGATAAGACCTTCAGCAGTAATCAAACTGATTGTTCTCCCCCGGCATGCTTATTGGTAGAATCCAAAGCGGTAATGAAACTGGTACTTATTGGTCGGACCTGCAGCAGTAATAAAATTGGTTGTTCTCCCTAATTGTGATTATTGGTAGGATCGTCAGCAGTAATCGAACTGTTTGTTCTCCCTTATCGTGGTCATTGGTAGGACCTGTAACAGGAATCCTACTGGTTGTTCTCCCTTGTCATGCTTATTGGACGGATCCATAGCAGTAATCAAACTGTTTGTTCTCCCTTGCCATGCTTACTGGTAAGATCCACAGTAGTATTCAAACTGCTTGTTCTCCCTGGTCAAGATTTTTGGTAGGATCCACAGCAGAAATCAAACTGGTTGTTCTCCCTAATTGTCATGCTTATTGGTAGGATCCACAACAGTAATCAAACTGGTTGTTCTCCCTAATTGTGCTTATTGGTAAGACCCACAGCAAACAACTAGTTGTTCTCACTAGTCATGCTTATTGGTAGGTTCCATAGCAGCAATCACACTGGTTGTTCTCCCTTGTCATGCTTATTGGTAGGTTCCATAGCAGCAATCACACTGGTTGTTCTCCCTTGTCATGCTTATTGGTAGGTTCCACAGCAGTAATCAAACTGGTGGTTCTCTCTAATTGTGCGGATTGGTAGAATCTGCAGCAGTGATACAACTGGTTGCTCTCCCTTGTCATGCTTATTGGTAGGATCCACAGCAGTAATGAAGCTGGTGGTTCTCCCTAATTGTCATGCTCATTGTAGGACCCACAGCAGTAATCAAACTGGTTGTTCTCCCTTGTCGAGCTTATTGGTAGAATCCACAGCAGTAGTCAAACTGTTCGTCCTCCCTTGTCATGCTTATGGGTAGAATCCACAGCAGCAATCAAGCTGGCTGTTCTCCCTGGTCACGCTTCTTGGTAGGATCCAAAGCAGTAATCATCTTAGTAGTTCTCCTTAATTGCCATGCTTTTTGGCAGGATCCACAGCATTAATCAAACTGATGGTTCTCTCTTGTCATGCGTATTGGTAGGATTTTAAGCAGTGATAGATCCAAATGGTTGTTCTCCCTAATTTGTGCTTATTGGTAGGATCCACAGCAGTAATCAAACTGGTTGTTCTCCCTCATCGTGTTTATTATTAGGACCTGCATCAGAAATCAAACTGGATGCTCTCCCTTGTCTTGCTTATTGGTAGGACCTGCAGCGGTAATCACACTGGTTGTTCTGATTGTCATGCTTATTGATCCACAGCAGTAATAAAACTGGTTGTTCTCTTTTGTCATGCTTATTGGTAGGACCCTTAACAGTAAAAAAATGGTTGTTCTCCCTCGTCATACTTATTGGTAGGATCCAAAGCAGTAATCAAACTGGTTGTTCTCCCTTGTCATACTTATTGGTAGGATCCACAGCAGTAATAAAACTGGTTGTTCTCTTTTGTCATGCTTATTGGTAGGACCCTTAACAGTAAAAAAATGGTTGTTCTCCCTCGTCATTTTTGTCCCCCGCCGGGTACTTGCTTCTTTGTGTCCGTGGATGTCCGTGTACAAATGTTGTCCGTGCATGTCGGTTTGAATTTTCCGCAAGCGATAACTTCCAAACGCTTTGTACGATTCTTCCGAAATTCGGCACACGCATTCCTTGCGACCAGACGCCAGTTGGTATTTTTCGCAGATCTCGTTATATGTAAATTTCCCTTTTGTTCAATATCTTTCCATCGCATAGCTTCCCAATGTCTTCGTCAATCAACTTCTAATTTGTTGTTTATATTGCTCCTGTCTAGATGAAGACACCTATTGTTTTTAAGCTTTGTCTGAGACTGGATACTTGTGTTTTATCTACATTTGTTATTATATGCAAATCTTCTTATCGAATAGAATAGAATAGAGTTTATTCAGCTGATCACAGCGCCCTCTAGAGGCATACAATCACAGTCTCCCCCCCCCCCCATCATAGACATTGAGTATTCCCCGAAACAACACTTGATTTAACAATGTTAATAACATACGGAAACAGGGTGTATAAGTGTCTCCTGGCCACAATTTGTCCACATGCGGGAAGCGGTCGCCCGAGATGGCTCAATTCCCCTCTCCTACTGACGACCGCTACCCGCAGTGGTCCGAAATCAGTAGTATACAAAGGGCATTTAAACCCTTATTTTGCCGGGGGAGATAACTCTTGGGGAGATGACGGGGAGTTCCACCAGGGGGCGCCACAAGCTCACCAAAAACTACCTCCAACACAGAAGAGTTCCAATCTAGGGGGAGATAACTCTGGGTCACTGTAGTTCCGGCAAAGGGCCCCTGGGCATGTATTCGTTCGTGGTGATGCGGTCTGGCGGTAATGCGGTCGCGGAAGAAAGCTTCCGCGGAGAAAAAGTAGTCCCCAGACTTCAAATACGCTGCATGGTCCGATTGGGTCGAGTGAGGTATCAAAGTGAAGCATTCGTGAAGGGGCATCCAGTCATGGGTGGGTGCATGTAAAATTAGGATTTTTCCCGAAAATATAAAAAGCGGAACACGGACTTTACCCTAAAATAGGAGAAAACACCTATCAACCTAAGACAAAAGGGCTAATATCGGTCCCCGGGCTTATTGGGACCTGCCTATCAAGTCAATGGGGTGGGTGCGTGTAAAATTAGGATTTTTTCCCAAAAATATAAAAAGCGGAACACGGACTTTACCCCTAAAATAGGGGAAAACCCCTATCAACCCTAGCCAAAAGGGCTAATATCGGTCCCCGGGCTTATTGGCCCCTACCTATCAAGTCAATGGGGTGGGTACGTGTAAAATAAGGATTTACCCCGAAAATATAACAAGAGCCCAAAGGGCTTCAATATACGCCCGTATATCTGGAATTACATTGGTCCAAATTTCAAGGTTGTTTAATCGCCTTGATTCCAATTGGTAGCTAGCAATCCAGAAAAAGGTCTACAATTTTGTGCTTCTGAGAATGTACCATATCACATCTAAAATTGAATGATAAACTAAAATGAGCTTAACTCTTGGAAACTAGGTGACCTTGGAGCAAGAACCGAGAGCTCACATATCCCAGAATGAAATCGACAATAGTCAAACACAAGAAAATAGTACTTTTCCTGCAAATGGGTTCTTTCAGACGAGAATTTTTCATGAAGGAAGAAGAAAGTGATGAAGTAAACCTTTGTTCTTCAAGAGTTGATAAACGGGTATGAAGTTCATAAAGGACCCCTCTCCACGTTAAACTAGTAAATGTATGGTTTCTATTTCACAACAGTTTAACTAAATGTAGCTGTTTCAAACATGGGAGACAACTCCACAGGACAAATGCCATATACATGTAGGGAAGAGAACTCTGAATATTCCAACCTAACACATATAGTCAGCTAAACTGGATTCAATTCTGGGGGACTGTGACCTTGACATTTGACAAATTGATGTATGTCTCCTCTTCGCCATGCGAGTAAGGTATCTGATACCATTCCATACCTTGAAACTAGAGATATCGCATGGATGAATGGACAGAACGCAACATCGCATTACATGACCTCGTCTTCGACGGGCATATGAAAATGTGACTTAATGATTTCCTGATTTTGGGGTCACAGTGACCTTGACCTTTGATCTTGACCTAAACTTTGGTGCATGACACATCGTCTTCCGTCAATGTATCAATGGACAAAAAAAAATAACGATTTTTATGAATTTCATGATTTCGGGGGTCACCGTGACCTTGATATTCAGGCTTGACCTACATTTTGGTACGTGACACATCATGTCCCCGTAATGTATCTACTGACACAAAAAAAAGTACTTTTCAAAGATTTCTTGATTCTGGAGTCAGTGATCTTGACCTAAATTTTGGTACATGACAAACCATCTCCCCGTAATTTCTCAATGGACACAAAAAATCAAGATTTTTAACAATTTCACGATTTTGGGGTCACAGTGACCTTGACATTTGACCTTGACCTACATTTTAATATGTGACACATTGAGTCCCCCTAATGTATCTACTGACACAAAAAAATGTTATTTTTAATAATTTATGATTTCCTGATTTTCCATTCACACTGACCTTTGACCTCTGACCTCGACCTACATTTGGCATGTAACACATCGTTTCCCCCTAGGGCATCCAGTCGCCAAAAATTAGAACTGTAGATGGAAAACTATCAATGATCAATGATTTCCTGATTTTTAGGCAACAGTGACCTTTGACTTCTGACCTCGACCTGAATTTCGGTACGCGACACATCGTCTCCACCTGATGTATCCATTCACAAAAAATTGCAACTGTGGATAGAAAACATCCAGAGATATAGACCGGACACGAACACTTCACTGATTTCCAGTTTTTCAGGCCAGTGACCTTTGACCTCTGACCGCGACCTTCATTTTTGTACGCGACACATCGTCTCTCCGTAGGGTATCCACTCACCAAAAATTGGAACTGTAAATAGAAAACTGTTCCAGATATAGACCGGACACGGGGGACGGACAGACGGACATCACATAATACGTCCGCCTTTTTGGCGGGCGTATAAAAAGCGGAACACGGACTTTAGCCCTAAAATAGGGGTAAACACCTATCACCTCTAGCCAAAAGGGCTAATATCGGTCCCCGGGCTTATCGGGGCCTGCATATCAAGTCAATGGGGTGGGTGCATGTAAAATTAGGATTTTTTTTCCGAAAATATAAAAAGCGGAACTCGGACTTTACCCCTACAATAGGGGTCTGTATTATACAATACAAGGGGAAATGCCTGTATGGGGTAGGGGGATGGTCAATTTTTTTTCGTGGGCTTTGCCAAGGGTTGTGGGGTGTCGTTTTTCTCGTCTCGCCGAGAAAAACACAATGGGAGGGTTCCCGGAGCGAATCGGTGAAATGTTTGCGGAAAGTCACCGAGGTCTGTATACAGGCTCATATGGGTTGCTTGGATTTGTTTTTCACGTCTCGTCATTTAGAACACGATGGAAAGGGTCTCGGAGCGAATCGGTGAAATTTTTGGGAAAAGTTCACCGAGGCCTGTACTATACTGCATGGCTATACGGGGTGGACGTTTTGGGGTCTAGGTGAGCCCCTAATGATCCTATGATGTCGTATGAGGTCTTATTTTGAAGCTCTCGTGGAGGAGCATCCGACTGGACTAATGGTTCGTCCGTTTTCAATAGTCTGCGCATGCGCAGTCTGACCGTAGTATAGAAAGCAGGCATGTTGGGGGGGTATGTGGGTGTGTGTTTGGGGTAGAGATCGACCGCTATGGGTCCGAATGGGTCGTGGAAGGTGTCAAAGTGAAGCCTGCGTGGGTTAGAGTCAGGATGGCGTGTTTTTAAGTGCAAGTCGCGTCAATCTGCGCATGCGCAGTTGGTTGTAGTATGTAAAGTGGCCATTTTGGGGCAGTACAGGAAGGTATTTGGGGTCGAGATGGACCATCCTTGGTCCGAATGTGTCCTGGAAGGTGTCATCTTGTAGCTCTCGGGGTGTAGACCCCGATTTGAGGGCTGTCCACGTCACCTGTGACGTCATCGGTGACGTCATCAGTACGAGTAGTAGCGAAAGTGGGCATTTTAGGGTACTGAAGGATGATATTTGGGGTAGAGAGGGACCATCCTTGGTCCGAATGCGTCGTGGGAGATGTCATCTTGTAGCTCTCGGGGGCACATCCCGATTTGAGGGATGTTCACGTCATCTGTGACGTCATCAGTACGAGTAGTAGCGAAAGTGGGCATTTTAGGGCACTGAAGGACGATATTTGGGGTAGAGAGGGACCATCCTTGGTCCGAATGCGTCGTGGGAGGTGTCATTTTGTAGTTGTCGGGGTGTACACCCCGATTTGAGGCGTGTCCGCAGCATCTGTGACGTCATCAGTAGGAGTGGTAGCGAAAGCGGGCATTTTGGGAAGTGAAGGAAGGTATTTGGTGTAGCCATGGACCATCCTTGGTCCGAATGCGTCGTGTGAGGTGTCATCTTGTAGCTACGCCCGCCAACGCCAAGCTTAACGCTTCAACGCCCTGGTGAAATAGCTCAGAAGTTCTGATTTTCTAGATGTTCCATGGAATTGTCACTAATTCTTCGAAATGCAGTGACGCCCGTCAACGCTCGTAGTTACGCCTTAACGCTCTAACATAACGCCTTGACGCCATGATATAGACCGGAGAGAGAACAACAACAACAAGGATGACACATGAGAGAACAACAACAAGAAGAAGTTTTTTTCATATAGTCTATTTTCCCCAATGTTACATCATACTCACGCTGGGGGAGCCGCGTTGGGTATGTTTACAACTCAAGAAAACTCTTGTCCAATCAGAGGCCACCATTTGCATCTGTTATATTCCTTCTTGTCCGTTAGATGTATTTTCGGTTGCTCTCGTCTGTCGCCATTTCAGAAAGTACCATCTTTGCTCGGTGTGGCCTAAGCGTCGTCGGGCAGGCCTGGATATTCTTCGGGCAGCATGTCCTGAAACAGTTGTTTGCGCATTCTGATCGCATTTTCCAGGGCCTCGGTGGGTGGTAGTCCCATAGCCTCTTCCAAGTGACGCTTGGTCTTCATGACGGACCTGTGCGTGCGGTCGCCTTTCATTTCAAGCGGTAGTAAGGTATACTGTTCATAGATCGCCATGGCTGTTTTCCTGATGCGGGGGCGCATTTGGATGCACGCCTGTTGTAAATTATCCTCTCCGGCGTCCTCGATCGCTGCAGCGTCATTATTGATAGCTGCTGTCACAATACGATCCCAGAAGGTAGGTTCTGCATCACTTTCCACGGCATCACTTTCCACGGACGTAGGCTGACTATCTGAGGTCAAGCTCTCCGTATCACTAGATAGATTACAACACATATAAGGGTAGTGGGAAGAGGTGCCGACATACTGACTGCGTCACATGACTTCACAGAATAGTCTTCTAGTTAACCTATTCTAAAGCACATACCAAGAATCTAACGATTCGTGATGTGTTGTATCTCAGGTACGCTTTTATTGTACCTGTTCATGTGGCAACGTGGATGATATGACCACACGGCCCCTAGCACCGGCATAAGCGGTATTAGATACAAATCTAGCAATCTCCGTTTCGGTATCAGTCGATACACTCTCAGCAGTCTCTGTATCAGCATCCGCCTCAACGGACTCCTCGGAGTCTTCAATCCCATGTATATTTTTCTGGTGTCGCATCATATCGTAATGTCTGGTGAACGTGCGTTCGCACTCAGAGCAAGTATAAGCCATGTTGACGGTTGAACGTCGACTGTGCGTGTTTTTGGAAATACGCTTGCTTTTATAGACAGTAACGCCCATCAACGCTTAGCTTAACGCTTCAACGCCCTGGTGAATTAGCTCAGAAGCTCTGATTTCCATGGAATTGACTCCAATTCACCGAAATACAGTGACGCCCGTCAACGCCCGTCGTTACGCCTTAACGCCCGTCGTTACGCCTTAACGCCCATCTCAACGCCTCAACACACTTTCTTAACGCTTTAACGTCGTTTAATGATGCGTTCGAACAAATGTTTCTTTTGTGCTATTGCTCTGACATACGCCGCTCTTCAGTTCATGCCCGACGTTCTCAACATCGACGCTGTTCTTTCAATTTCCATATGGACTGGGTCCTTATCCAACAATTTCTTATGGGTCACGAGGTCGACATACCGCTGACGTAAAGCCCGTCGTAGTCTGCGTGCCAATTCGACCAATACATAAGGACTGATGAGGGACACAGGTTCATTCTTATATGTACAGACACCACCACCAACACCACCACCACACACTACCACCACACACACACTACCACCACATTCCACCACCACCACCACATTCCACCGGGCGTTGACGGGCGTCAACGCCCGGTGGTGGTGGTGGTGGGAGCTCCCGCGTGGCAGAGCTCTTGGATCGGAGCTCTTGGAGCTCAAAGCCTGTGGAGTTCCAAAAACACGCACAGTCGACGTTCAACCGTCAACATGGCTTATATTTGCTCTGAGTGCGAACGCACGTTCACCAGACATTACGATATGATGCGACACCAGAAAAATATCCATGGGATTGAAGACTCCGAGGAGTCCGTTGAGGTGGATGCTGATACAGAGACTATGAACAGTACAGAGATCTATGAACAGTATACCTTACTACCGCTTGAAATGAAAGGCGACCGCACGCACAGGTCCATCATGTAGACCAAGCGTCACTTGGAAGAGGCTATGGGACTACCACCCACCGAGGCCCTGGAAAATGCGATCAGAATGCGCAAACAACTGTTTCAGGACATGCTGCCCGAAGAATTTCCAGGCCTGCCCGACGACGCTTAGGCCACACCGAGCAAAGATGGAACTTTCTGAAATGGCGACAGACGAGAGCAACCGAAAATACATCTAACGGACAAGAAGGAATATAACAGATGCAAATGGTGGCCTCTGATTGAACAAGAGTTTTCTTGAGTTGTAAACATACCCAACGCGGCTCACCCAGCGTGGGTATGATGTAACATTGGGGAAAATAAACTATATGAAAAAAACTTCTTGTTGTTGTTGTTCTCTCATGTGTCATCCTTGTTGTTGTTCTCTCTCCAGTCTATATAATGGCGTCAAGGCGTTATGTTAGAGCGTTAAGGCGTAACTACGAGCGTTGACGGGCGTCACTGCATTTCGAAGAATTAGTGACAATTCCATGGAATATCTAGAAAATCAGAACTTCTGAGCTATTTCACCAGGGCGTTGAAGCGTTAAGCTTGGCGTTGGCGGGCGTAGCTACAAGATGACACCTCACACGACGCATTCGGACCAAGGATGGTCCATGGCTACACCAAATACCTTCCTTCACTTCCCAAAATGCCCGCTTTCGCTACTACTCCTACTGATGACGTCACCAATGACGTCACAGATGCTGCGGACACGCCTCAAATCGGGGTGTACACCCCGACAACTACAAAATGACACCTCCCACGACACATTCGGACCAGGGATGGTCCATCTCTACCCCAAATACCATCCTTCACTGCCCCAAAATACCCGCTTTCGCTACTACTCGTACTGATGACGTCACCAATGACGTCACAGATGCTGCGAACATCCCTCAAATCGAGATGTACACCCCGAGAGCTACAACACGACACCTCCCACGACGCATTCGGACCAAGGATGGTCCCTCTCTACCCCAAATATCATCCTTCAGTGCCCTAAAATGCCCACTTTCGCTACTACTCGTACTGATGATGTCACAGATGACGTGAACATCCCTCAAATCGGTATGTGCCCCCGAGAGCTACAAGGTGACACCTCCCACGACGCATTCGGACCAAGGATGGTCCCTCTCTACCCCAAATATCATCCTTCAGTGCCCTAAAATGCCCACTTTCGCTACTACTCGTACTGATGACGTCACAGTTGACGTGGACAGCCCTCAAATCGGGGTCTACACCCCAAGAGCTACAAGATGACACCTTCCAGGACGCATTCGGACCAAGGATGGTCCATCTCGACCCCAAATACCTTCCTGTACTGCCCCAAAATGGCCACTTTACTTAGTACAACCAACTGCGCATGCGCAGATTGACGCGACTTGCACTTAAAAACACGCCATTCTGACTCTAACCCACACAAGCTTCACTTTGACACCTTTCACGACCCATTCGGACCCATAGCGGTCCATCTCTACCCAAAACACACACCCACATACCCCCCAACATGCCTGTTTTCTATACTACGGTCAGACTGCGCATGCGCAGACTATCGAAAACGGACGAACCATTAGTCCAGTCGGATGCTCCTTCACGGGAGCTTCAAAATAAGACCTCATACGACATCATAGGATCATTAGGGGCTCACCTAGACCCCAAAACGTCCACCCCGTATGGGCCTATACCCCCATAGCCATGCAGTATAGGCCTATGGGCCTACCCAGGCCTCGGTGAACTTTTTCCAAAAATTTCACCGTTTTGCTCCGGGACCCTTCCCATCGTTTTCTAAATGACGAGACGAGAAAAACAAATCCAAACAGCCCATATCACAATGAACGTATGTGAATTTCCCAGGTTGAACCTATACCCCCATATAGCCAGTATGGGACTATATGGGCTATATGGTACTTTTCCCAAACATTTCACCGATTCGCTCCGAGACCCTTCCCATCGTGTTCTAAATGACGAGACGTGAAAAACAAATCCAAGCAACCCATAGTAACGCCCACAAATAAATTGACCACCCCTCCCCCCATATAGCCAGTATGAGCCTGTATACAGACCTCGGTGACTTTTCCCAAAAATTTCACCGATTCGCTCCGGGACCCCTCCCATTGTGTGTTTTTCTCGGCGAGACGAGAAAAACGAGACCCCACAACCCTTGGCAAAGCCCACGAAAAAAAATTGACCATCCCCATACCCCATACAGGCATTTTCCCTTATATTGTATAATACAGACCCTTATTGTAGGGGTAAAGTCCGAGTTCCGCTTTTTATATTTTCGGAAAAAAAATCCTAATTTTACATGCACCCACCCCATTGACTTGATAGGCAGGCCCCGATAAGCCCGGGGACCGATATTAGCCCTTTTGGCTAGAGGTGATAGGTGTTTACCCCTATTTTAGGGGTAAAGTCCGTGTTCCGCTTTTTATATTTTCGGGGGAAATCCTAATTTTACACGCACCCACCCCATTGACTTGATAGGTAGGTGCCAATAAGCTCGGGGACCGATATTAGCCCTTTTGTCTAGGGTTCATAGGTGTTTTCCCCTATTTTAGGGTAAAGTCCGTGTTCCGCTTTTTATATTTTCGGGGAAAATCCTAATTTTACATGCTCCCACCCATGACTGGATGCCCCTTCACGAATGCTTCACTTTGATACCTCACTCGACCCAATCGGACCATGCAGCGTATTTGAAGTCTGGGGACTACTTTTTCTCCGCGGAAGCTTTCTTCCGCGACTGCATTACCGCCATACCGCATCACCGCAAAAGAATACATGCCCAGGGACCCTTTGCCGGAACTATAGTGACCCGGAGTTACCTCCCCCTAGATTGGAACTCTTCTGTGTTGGAGGTAGTTTTTGGTGAGCTGGTGGCGCCCCCTGGTGGAACTCCCCGTCATCTCCCCAAGAGTTATCTCCCCCGGCAAAATAAGGGTTTAAATGCCCTTTGTATACTACTGAAATCCCACCAAGCCCGGTAAGGCCGACAGGCTGACTGGTAAACCGGGTCCATTTTCGACCCCCATCTGATAACTAGCCCAGCCAAGTGGGGGTGACCAGGAGACAATTACAATAGAAACGATTAAAGCATGGATGAAAATGATCCATAATGAATATATGATAAACTGTTTCATGAAAAAAAACACTAGCTGGCTACTGCCGCAAATCCAAAATTTCAGCAATTAATTTTGCTACATTAAAACAAATGGACTCATTTTCACACGTCATTAACCAAATGAATTTCTCATCCACAGATAGACTATTAAAGTGAACAGATGAGCCCTTCTTTATTTGTTATATGTTTATAACATATAAAATAAAAATAAATATTTTAGAACATAAAATAAAATAAAACTTCTTTATTTTCTTATATGCAAATTTCCCTTTTGTTTAATCTTCTCCCTCGGACAACTTCTTAATGCCTTCGTCAATCAACTTTAATGTGTTGGTCCTATTGCTTGTGTATAGGGGAAGACACCTACATGTATTGTTTATCTGCGACTGGATCGATATTTGTGTTTTTATCTACATTTTCTGTTATATGCAAATTTTCAATCTGGACCATGCATATGGCGAAGTGACTGTCTCTGTTTGGGTACCAATTCCATATTCTCATTTGCATCTAGATAGCACATCAGTGATTGGTTCAAAGTTATGACTGTCAAAATAATCTGAAGCCATTTGCATCTAAAGTACATTAAGTTCCTGGTAAAATTTGCGTATAACAGAAAATGTAGATAACACTGACATAGATACATTAATTCAAGAACATCTCAGTGCCAAATCTAGGTAGGAGGTACAGGTAACAAGACCATGTGTTTTTTGTGTGCTGATCCATCTATAAGTGGCGACACCTGGGAGCAAGGTTAAAATTTAATTTCTGGACAATAATTCCCTGAAATATTGAACATATTTTATTGAGCCCTTAGCTTTAACTGTGGAAGGCTTAATGCAGGGATCTAAATGATATCTGTGAACGACCATGTCCCTGTTCTTGTTCCTGTCCTCGTCCAAGATAGTTGTTTTGGACTTCAAAAATTGTTCCTGTCCAAAGCTTCTCGGCCCATGCTAGGTCTCCTGAACTGAGCCTGTACACCACCCCCCCCCCCCCCCC